>JAKTUH010000144.1:0-45068 GCA_030556585.1 Geotrichum carabidarum
CCATTTCATGTGCTTGGAAGGAAAAAAAAACACGGCCGTCATCGATCGATCCTCCAACCTAAGGACCAATTCATCTTGAAATGCTAGGATACAGTTCATTTGATTCATCATAAACTACATTAAAATGCCACTACCCAATCATCAACAACAATCTGTAGCAGAAAGAGTTCTTTGTATCCATCAAGATCTACCTTTCCCCCCCCTCCCCCTCCCACTTGACAAACTAGTTAAGTAATGCATTTTCGGCAGTCAATGTTTTGTAATCTCACATGAATTTATTATTTTCTCTGTCTCTCACCCCCCATGGCAACTAATGCTCTCCCGACTGTTGTTTCTGTGGTATGTGCGGCGGCGGTTGCGGTAACGCTAATTGCTGCTGCTGCTGCTGCTGCCCGTTTCCCCAAAAGTCAAGTGAAGCTACAACGTCATACCCGTCTTCGTCCTCGTACGCAAACATGATTTCTCTCGTGTTTTCATGCAAAAACCGAATGTTTTCGCCTGTAATCACCCGCACCAGCTCTGCCGTATCAATGTGCCGGATCTCAACAAAACTCGGCTCAAATGCAATCACATATGGATAAGACAGCGCAAACCCCTGAGGCAGCCCTTCCCAGTGGATCCGCCAGCCCGCCTTGCTCTGCCACCCGTTTCGATTCACAAAAAATGAGAAATCACTGTAGTTCAGTAAAAAGTCCTTGTGTAACCGGTAAATTGCCATGGGTTTCAGCGCCTCGCGCCGTATCACAAAATCCAGCGAAGTGTCCGCCGGATCAAGCAACGACTGCGTTTCCAACGTTTCCAAACTCACAATCTCAAACCCTTTAGTGCACCCGATACAGAGCCTCGATGTCAGAAACGAAATTGAAATGATTTCAGACTGCACAACAAACTCCTTGAAAATCTTGAGCCCCCCCTCGTGCTGGCTCGCCAGCAGTTTGCGCAGCGCCGGCTGCCGCTTGCCTCGAGGGTTCGGGTCCAGAGGCTCCAAAATCCGCACCGTGGAGTTCATAGTTCCCGATTTGGCTGTGCACACGAGAATACGGCCCAAGCACAACCCGACCTTGTAGAAATTAATATGGCTCAAAATCTTGCGCGCCCGCCGCTCGTTGCCTACTGGGTCAACCGTATCCAGGCAGTCCAATGGCCAAGAGTACAGCGTTTTGTCGGATAACGCAAGCAGCGTATTGTACTCCTCAATCACGTCAATCTGGGAAATCGTCGCAATCTTGATCATGAGCTGTGGCTTGCTCGTCGTGCCGCCCTTAATGTCGGACATGAACACACCACTGTCGGTTCCGTACAGAAGCTTGCGTCCACCATCCAATGGCGCCACACAATTGACCCGGTTGTTGTGTCCAAAGTGCTTTTGCATTAGCACCTTTTGCGTGTAGACGTTGCACTTTTCAATAAGCTCCTTCTTTTGAAGTTGGATATGCTCAATCCATTTCTTGCGACTGATGAACGTAGGGGCGTAGAGTACAAGTTCATAGCCGCGCCGACCCAGGTGCTGGAACATGATGGGATACTTGGTCGTGGTTCCTGAATTATTTCGGGTCGATATCAGCGAGGAAGACCGCTGCTTGCTCGCAAGCTTGAAAACGTCGTCGGTTTCTGAAATCACCAGCAGTTCTAGTGGAATAGGCTAGAAGGTTAGAATCAACATAAAAAAAAATCCACAACCGAAAAGAAGCTTACTTTGCGATGAACCTTGAGCTGTTCTCGCTTATTTACAATCTTTGCCCTGACAAAGACAAGGCTGTTATCGAGAAGGTAGCATTGCACATCGCCCTGGTTATCTTTGTCTTGCGTGCGCTTTTTGAAGGTGCCCTTGAATATGATCTGACGATGCGGGTTTGTCAGCTTCAAGTCCACCTCCTCACCTGGACGGAAAACCAAACTCTTGCTCAGCTGCATAAGCTGCAATCGGTTCTCAGCAAATCCACTTTCTTTATTAACTTTGGTCAGAAATTCCCTGACCAGCATTCTCGCCTTGGGCAAGTTTTCTTTATCTGGGCTGGCATCGTTTGTCGACTTGAGGATTGCGTCCAGCAGCAATGGGTATCTTGCCAATCGCGTTGTGGGCTTGCACAGATATCCATTCAGTTCAAGTTTGCGAGACTCCTTGAGGCGTTCTGTTTCTTCGACAAACTTGGCAAAAGCAGGGTTCGTACTTTTCTCTTGCTCAAAGTCGTATTTGGCTTGCACTTGCTGAGCGCCGTATCGCACAAACGGCTCAAAGTTGGGAATATGCTCCAGCATGATATCGCCCACCTGCCGCACAATTGGAGCAAGCTGCTGTCGTTTGGTAAGGGCCTCTGCCAGTTTGACATTGACAGCATGCACATCCAAGATCAGCCCAAACACAGATCGCAAAAACTTTTCTTTGCGAGCTTCTGGAATCACGTTCGACACCCGAAGAGGCTTGATCCAAAAGTCGCGGAGGTACTCGAGATCTTTCACAAAATCCCGCTCTGTATAAATGAGTTCGCAAATAACTTCTTGGCGCTTCTTTTCTTTGTCGTCAACACTGTCGGCCACTTCCTTCATTACAGTGTGGATCCACAACTTTTGCTCCTTCTCGTCATCCCCATGGATTGACAGGTGGCTATCAGCCCGCTTAAGCACAGCCTGTGGCTTCATATTCAAGCGAGCCTGTTGTTCCAGCCTCCTCGGGCATGCTATCGAGTAGCAAAGCTTATCCCTTGTACATGTTGCCGAGTAACAGTCGGTTAAGAGCGTAAACACTCCGTTCACGGATACGGCATCTGCTTTGCTGCTGGTTTCGTCGTCGTTGAACTGATATATTTCGTTCTGAGTATCACGTAGTCGATGTGTGTATGTGACTTCATGAAAGTATTTTTGCGCGTCAAGCGCTCTGCCTAGCAGCAGAGCCAGATTCCGATCTGTGGTCTTGATAATGTAGGCGATCGTATCCACCGCCTCGGCTCCGGTAAAACCATCTTGGTAGGTCAATTCGTCTTTGATTCGAACCCCCACATGGATGCGTTCATGTAGCATTGCTGCAACACGAGATAGCATGGCTGGGTATACCAGGGGTACCCGCCGTGACGCAGTGAGAATTGTTGAGTGCGACGCAATGGACGTTCGGCTAGATGTAGAGGCAGACCGCTGGGCCGCTGTGAGATCTGAGTTTCGTGAAGATGCCAATGAAGTAGATGAAGAGTCTTTTGGAATTGAGGACATGGACGTGGTCGCTCGGACCTGGGGGTGGGAGAACATGACGTCGGGTCCCTGGCGGTGAGGGATAACGCGACCGGATAAAGTCATTGGCTGCGAGCGGTTATAGTCCCGGTCATAGCTGGTGATCATTGATAATGGCCGTGGAATTGCTGCAGTCAAGGACATGCTACGAGAATTGGTCGTCGTACTCTGCTCTGGAATCGAACCGTATATAGAGATTGGTTGGTTTGGAGCTAATGAATTTCTTCGATGCGGTGGTACTCCACGGAATCTCGACGTCAGATTCGCTACAGAGAAATCAAAGCCCTGTGAAGCCGTACTTTTTGGAAACTGCGGAGACTTTCCACTGATAGACTGACGTCGGCCGGGAGGAGCTGAGCCAAATATATTGGAGAATGCTTCATCTCTGGAGTTGCCATACGGAGGATTCGAATGGTTCTGCATAACGAATGAGGGTGACCACTGTGTGTGAGTAGGCTGTACCGGTTGTGTCCTCTTCTGCAGTGGCTCCTAGAGGAAACAGGTACACAAGAATTGTTTGATCGTGATTAATGATGATGATATGGAAGGGGACAAAAATAAAAAACAAAATGATAAAAAGCCAAAGTATGCAACAACCCACTACGGCGGAATGGAAATGGAACTGACCAGGACGAAAACAACAACTGGAAAGAACTGGACTTGGACGGTTGAAATGCCAGAGAAAGAGTAGAAAAAGTGAGAGTGAAATGGATTATAAGATATTGAAAGTAAAATAAAATAAAATAAAAAAACAAGTATATGAAAAGCTATAACTTAGGTGTCTGTTTTTTTTTTTTTTTTTTTTTTTTTTTTTTTTTTTTTTTGAATTTGATCGGGTATCATGCTCAGCCCATTCCTCTATCATCTTGTTTAGCTAGCCTACCATACAACTTTAGGTGTCTGATTGGACAAGAAGCGTCTGGTTTGCTCGTCAATTGCTTGCTCGTTGCTCGTTGAAGGCGATCGAAAGGATTCGAGGTTCTCCTTTCGTTTTTGCTGTCAAGGCGTTTTTTTTTCTTTTCCCACCCACTTACCGCTGCAGCAACAACAGCAGCAGCATCAGCAGAGAGCGAGCGGAGCGATCCAGACTTTTAGACTGTCATGACGAAATTTCCCTGGATCAGGCTGCAGGAATTTTCGTTCATAATGGGGACACGAAATAGCGCCGATCTATAGGCATGCCATCTCAGTAGGCCGCTGCCATGTCGTCTGCTGCCTACTGCGGCCTGCAAAGTTGGCGCGCGCTCACGTTGATCCAGGTTCTGTGCCTGGATCCACAGCATACACTCAAGCATATCTATGTAGCCTACGCGCAAGCCGAATTTATGCCTCCCAAAGCAAAGCAAAACAGGACAAGGCAAAGCCAAGTAAATTTAGGTATCACTATGTGCTTTGCCGTGAATAAGGATTTTGATGCCATAATTAGAAATCTGATCGTTGGCCCTGTACGGTGGCCGACACAGAAGGTTTGACGGTGCACAGTGTTGGGATCTACCTTTACAATGTTTGAGCTTATAAGTTGCATGAAAGCTAAACGAAGAGAATAAGATTTCATGGCCCTTCTGTAACAAACAATCGTCAGAGTGAACAATGCCAAAAGATGACTACGACTCGGATCCATTTCATAGTGCTAATTTTCCCACCACTATGCAACGCAGTAAATCCATTTCAAAGTCCACCCTTATTCGACTCTGGATCCAGATGGCTTCGTCACATACTATGTATGCCAGCCTGTATATATATGCTACATCATCGAGATTCATTTTCACACAATTGGCGGGATTTGATACACTGTTTGGCTTCACATTCATATATATATATTAAACAAAGATGCAAGGATAGATGCACGCAAAGGCAGAAATTATATTCTACACAGTTAGGCTTATGTGCAGGAGATGCACTATTCCGACGGCTTTGAAAAGAAACTAAAATTCACAATATGGTATTACTAAGGTAAAGAACCGAGCGCACACGTCTTTACTAATACTCTTCCTCCATCATATCTCGTTGGAACCATCGAGAACTGCTTAGCGTCGCTGGCCTCGGGACAAGCGAGCACACCATATTCAAGAGATTGTTAATTCGGGGTGAAACAGCTCTCTATGTGCCAACAGAAGATTACTTGGCCTTATAAGGTGGGCATTGAAAAAAGTTATTCTGCCCCTTCTTTTCTCCCTTGGTCTTAAACGGGTCTGAGGGTCCCAGATAGCTGGAAACACTAGCCGTCACATCATGGTGGGTCAGCTCACCCTTAACCATATATCTGTGCTGTCCACTCTCATTCCTGAAGCCCCAAATTGTCTCAGGTGCTGTTTTGACACTCCATGAAGAATAAACACAATGGCATCGTGAGATCTTTCATTCCTATTGACAGCAGCATCTATGAAAATCAAGTCATGAGTTTTAAATTAATGCATTCTATTGAAACGTAAGAAAATTCAAAATTATGCTGAGAAAAATATAGGGGGAAAACATCAACACGTAAAATCAAACACAACAGCAAGAGTGAGGGAGAGGATGAAAAATGACATAATGAGATAGAAAGAATCATTTTCAGCATTAAGAAAATTAAACCATATTTCCCTCTTTAATTGTAACCACTGGAGTCAGCAAAGTATTGGCAATCATTCCATCAGCAGATACTAGTTTCTTGATGAACATTGCAAGTTCCTTGTCCTCTTCGAGAGAAGGCGGATTGACCACTCCGTAGTTATTCGCATTGGCAAGGGCTGAAATTCCAGTCTTGGCTAGAAGAGAATCCATTTCGCGTACAAACCATGACTTGCGCGCAAGTTCATCAAGATGACATAAAGCGCACTTGGCAACATCTAGAGCTGACTTGAGAATCGTCAATGAAGGGCCAGAGTCAACAATGCTTTGAATCTTGACTCGAGCAACAAAGTAAATCTTAAAAAAGTGATCCGTATTGATCGCGCCAAGATGCATGAGACACGACAGAACGCGGAAATCTAAAACGTCCTCATTCTCGCAGAATCTAAAAACCTGGGCACCAAGGTACATGCACAACAGGGACAAATTTGTATCACTGCTCAAAAACGACTTGATCTGAAATGGAATATCTCCCTCGATTTGTAGCTCAGGGTACCCCGCAATCCACAAGTAGTCCTTAAGTTCAGCCGTTGTGCGAGACCAGATGAAAAGCATAAAAAGGAAAGGCATGTATGGTGGGAACTTTCCCACACTCGTTGGATAGTGGGTGCTTCCACTAGAAATTGTAGTAACTTCATCATCAGCAAGACGACTTCCGGAAGGAGGGGTAAGGCTAGCAGCGGAATTCTGTTGAGCAATGCTGTGAGTGCTGCTGTTATTACCAAACGGCTCGGTTTCGCGGCCATGGTTGCTATTTCGAGCAGTGAGAGAAAGAAAGACTTCGAACAAGCTCAGGGTGGAGCCGCGGGTTGCAGACTTCAATAGACCACGGGCCAGTAAAGCAACAATTTGTACTTCAAAATTTTCTTGAGTAAAGGAAATGTTTGAAAACTTTTCGAGTTGCTGCCATTCCTTCTTAAAATTCTCACGACTGCTCAACAAGTATGCAGATATTGTTGTGTTCTTGAAAGCACCATACTCGTCAAGGTTTTTCAACGTAGAATGAAGCAGCTGCAATGCATGGTTATACACTGTGGAATTACTACTACCAATCAGAGAAATGGCCAACCAGAATAGCAGAGGAAGATACTTAGAGTCGACTCTCAAACCATCAGAAATCTTAGCCAAGCAGAAAGTAAGGCACGTTAAAAGTTGGTCCTTAGCAGCAGAATCGTTCTCAGAAACCAATGCTTGGGTGAAAATTTCAAGCACTCTTCCAACATTTTCGTCGCTCACATCAATATGCGCAGAGCAGCCCATGACAATCAGAGCTCGGCACTGGAAAACAGAGTAGTTTTGCGAGGCAATATCCAAGCACCTCTCAATGTAAGCTGCGCGGTAGTCAGAAGCAGCCTTAGGTGATACAATGGCCGACGCAAGGTCAGTCACAATGGCAGAACAACTTTCAATCTGGAACATGAGAGAAGCCACCGGGTAGTCATAATCAACATATTTCATCTCTTCACTGATACCAAAAATCATGTTTCCTTTGCTTCCAGTAAGTTCTTTCCAGATGGTATAGACATGCTTTTGCTTTTCTGCATCACAAGAACTGCTGTACAAAAAGGAGTGGATCATGTTAACAACCATGTTGTACACAGTTTTGCGGAATGCATAGGGGCCAGTGTAGATGAACATGACCATGCAGAAAGACAAATCAGCGTAGAAAACTTCAGCACAGTCAGGGTTCTCAAACAGAATCGAAGACAAGAAAGTAATGTGAATGACAAACTCGCGCCACTTGGAATGTTGCACTAGACTATTGCCAATCTCATGCGTGTCTAAAGACATGTTCTTGATACGATCAAGCACCACTCGGCAAACATCAATCGAGGGGTTGGAAGTCAGAATGGACACAATATCGTCAAACTTGGATCCAGATTGAATGCCGTTATCAATCAGCAAAAACACAATTTCATCAATGACAATGGGAATGGCTGAAGGCACCGCCAAAATAAGGGGCCACACACTTTGGAGAAGGAACATAAAATCTCTGTTTCCAGCAATTGAGATATCCAAGAACTTACGAATAATCCTAGCAGTAGCCTGGCAAGCTTGGTCGGTATTTTCGGTAAGCACATGCTTTGCAATATTTTCAACCCATGGGATTGCATACATGAGCACACCTTGGCGACGATCGGGCCAGGTAATCTCGAATGCTTCAAACATGTACTTGCACATCTCTAAAGTAAGATCAGGGCGAGCATTTGCAATAGACTGACTAAACATTTTGACTCGATTGAAAACATTTGCAGGCAAACGGAGACCCTTGCCACCATGTAGATCCATACCAAGGTCCAGCTTAAAGCGGTGTTGGATAGAAGCCATGAGATTGTAGGAAGCTTCTTGAGTATCTGAATTCTCAGAACACAAGCCCGATAGAGCAATATTGAGTAAGTAAGCAAGGGATCTCTCCGGAGAAGTTCCCACACTTTCCTTGAAGTCAGGATGAAGACGTGTCTTTGCATTTAAAATAGCACGAATAATTTCCTGGCTCTTACTGCAGTGCAAAATAATCTTCTTCTCTTCCGATCGGCAAATATGTAGAGTGAATTCATCAGGATGACCATTGGTGTTTGAGGCAAAAACGTTGCTAACTTCTGAAAGATGGAAGATATCATTGAAGTAGCCAGGAGCTGACTTGACGTAGGTAAACGGCTCTTGTGAACGAACTTGGACGTACTCGTTACCAAGTTTAATAGTCACACGAGTCATACCATTGCGAGAGGCACTAAATCTGTAGACATTGTTAAAAATAATGCGCACGTCATTGGCAACTTTGACAGTGCGTCCATCCAAGTTGATCGTGCTGATGTTGAATACCTTTGCAATATCAGAAGTAGTGAGGAACTGGTACTTGACTCGAGCAGGATTTAAAAAGATCCCTGAATAATAGTGACGAACAAGACTCTTCAAGTGGTTCGAAAAATCAGAAGCAACATTGATAAAGTAAAAGCCAACACAATTCTTCACCATTTCTTCTGGCATCATGAGACCTGCGACAGATCGCGCCGAAGAAGGAACCTCGTTATCCTGAGTATATCCTGTAATGTCATAGACTATACCAAACTTCTGTTTCCAAATTTTGCTAGCAATTTGAAAGAACCGGCAAATGAGTAGCTCAATATCTACTTCATCCTTAGAAAAGTTGCGGGCAGTTAGTATAATCAATGGAAGACCTTCCTTTGACCAGCCCTCACTGATCATGCGGCGCTCAATGATGGGACCCATATCTCGATGCGCATTTCGACTGATGAATTCTTGCAATCGAGGTACATCTTGGATGTTAGCATTGAAATCAGTCGCCGCTTGATTGGTGTGTTTCAGAGAACGCGGGCGACCAAGATTTCGAACCAAACTGGTCAACTTCTGGCTCGCCCGTAACTCGGTATCATCAGTGTCAGTTGAAATCGTATTACGACGACCATCAACCAAAGAATTGCGAGGCCCGCCAAGCTGGACGTTCTTCAGACGTTGGTCGAGAATTAACTTGTGGTTGATATCTTCCCAGTGATTGTACAAGAACTTGTGCAGCAGCTCAATGTCAACAAGCTCAATAGCTTTCTGCGTCGTCTCACTAAGACATTTTTGTATTTTTGCTTCGTCCACTGGAGCCGATATACCCTTCAAGAATTGAATAATAAGAGCAGAGTTAGGTGCATAACTAGCGGGATGGAGCTTGAAGATCGAGAGCTTGACAAATGAACTAGAGCCGAATGCCATATTTTGAATAATCTTAGCCAGGATCAAGAAGGTTCGACGAACATTCTTTGGAGGTGGATTATCAAGGAGTCCAACAGCTTCTGGCGTTACCAGGGAAGGACAAATGAAACGCAAAAAGAAAAAGGCGCTAATGGCAGTCACTGAATTGTCCTTGGAGCCAGTAAACTTGGGACCAGCAGTAGCAGAGATAGTATGACAGATTTCACGGAGCTCGTCTGGGATATCGTCATTGGTTCGCTTGAAAGATTCAAGCAGGTTCTCTAATGTGCGCTCAAACCTGATGAAATTGGCTTCTTCTGTTTCACCCTCTGGAATCTTTTCAGGGTTGGACTCAAAAACGTACGGCTCAGGGTTAGCAACGAGATCTTTCATAAATGGACCAAGCGTCTGTTTAAGATAATTAGCGCCCTTTTGATGTGCGTAAAGGGAAAGAACCTTAGTGGCAACACAGTTTCTGCGCAGAATTTCTAGAGGTGCATCTGCTTTTTCGACTTCACGTGTCACAACGGCTTTGACTAGGTTGAGACATTTTCCCTTTGCGTCAAAAATGCTTAAAAGAGCTCGAGCAAATTCGTCAACCTCTGTGGCAGGACACAAGTCGCAGAGAGAAAGTGTAATATCAATGTGCTGGGTCATGAACTCAGCCAGCTCTTGATAACGCTGGAATTCGGTAGCCTCAGCAGCCTCCTTTGAGCCATGAGCAAGAATATTGTCAAGAATCTTAATAAATGAGGTGCGTATAAATGCATCCTCTTTGAAACCAAGAGGAAGCGCAAATTTCAGCCCTACATCCAAGTTGGCGTTAAGAAGCTTTGATGCACACCCAATGGTCTGTGCTTTTACTATTGCAAGGCGTTCTCCAAGAACCAAGTTACCAGTTCCGGACCCAGTCTCTTCCAATCTGCACTTTTCGAGAATACGCAAAAATAAAGTGAAAATGCTGCCAAACTTCTGAGTTCTCGTCTCAATTAGATCCATTTCATGGACAATTTCAGTCGGATCAAGTCTCAGGTCAAGAAGAATAACAGTGAATGCCTGAATGATTGCACAAATACATTCCCGTTGTTGTCGCTCCCGAGTATCAGCAGACCGGCGTAAGTTGCGCGAACTAGAATTACTAGTAATGAGGGTACTCTCAGTATCAAAATTAGATGAGTCTGATAAGCATTTGTCGAGCCAGCTAGAAAATATATCAGCTATCTCATTGCGAATACTAAGATCGTGCTTCATGTTTAGTGCATCCTTGTGCGCGGCAATGAGTTCAAACAAGTGTGAGTACAAAATTCTCAGCCTCATAACACGCTCATCGGGGTAGAGGGAGTCCAAGCACTTGACAATGGTGAGAGCAAGCCCACCTATATCAACGGACAGGTACAAGTCATCCTCATGAATCATATTGATAACAGAGCGCAACAGCATGACGGACTGCTCCAGAAGGAGAAAATCTTCTTCAACCAGTGCCTTACCACCCTTTAGACGACTTGCAATCTCAACCTCGAGAGTTTTAAAGATGAAATGGTAGGAGAGATGATTTGTATCACGAGATAGAACATCACGAGCAGTTTCACGCAAATATGGAGATTTGGCAACAGTCAGCAAGTCAACCATTTCCACTAAGAATGCTTTGGACGTATCACTCAATTGACCTTCCGTAATAGCTTTCTCTTCTTCTGTGAGATGTGGTGATAACACAGAACATAGAAATCCAGAATATCCTCGCCACTGCTTAATGAGTTCACGGTTTCCGGAAGAATCAGTCATAATTTCGTTCAAAAGTTCGCGCCATCTAACAATCATAATGTTCCATGCAGAAAAAATTGCTGGTGTTGTCATTTCAACGTTCTGAAGAAATTGATACAAACGTTTTTGAACTGCAACAGTACCTGTGAGAACATATGCAGATGAGCTGAATTCTGAGTGCATTGCAAAGTTAGGAACGACGGACCATGAAGAAGAAGATGGATCATCAAGGTTTTCAATACAAACAGCTTCTTGAACAAGACCATTGAGAATTTCAAGTGCAAGTTTGCAGACAGCTGTGTTACTTGAGCAAAGACAAATGTACATTGTGGTTTCCACAATCTGACTCAGTCTTTGGCGTACTTCTCTAGGTTCAATCTGTGTAGGATCTCGGTTGCAGATTTCATCAAACTTGCACATTCTGATAAGAGCGCATCGAGACTCAAACAAAGCTTTGATAAGATTGAGATGCTTTACTGAGGATTCATTGATGTCAGGGTAGTCAATAATACGCTCAGCATGACGCTCAATGATAGCTCCACACTGTATATACGTAAAGAATGCAGGTTTTGTTGATTGTAACATGTCAACAAATCCAAACTTCTCAAATAAGGCAGGGTCCAAGAAATTGAGTGTGAAATTGAGAGATTGCTGCTCAATGCTGGCATTTGTAGAAAGAGTGGAGTCTATAAGTGTTCGGAATACCACATCATTCTCCAGCCTATCTTGGTAGTTGTAATTTTTGATGAAATAAGTGGGATTGAAGGAAAAGATGACATAGCACTTGTTGATGGTAGAAACATGGTGGCCATAGATTTTGCTGCGAGAAAGCTCTGAAGTGAAGTTTGGTTCGGATTCAAAGTAACGCAGTTGGGCCGTGGTATCAGTCATGACAACGCGAAGAAGTTCAAATATCCGCTCCATGATATAGGTGTATTGCTCTGAGAAAATGAGAATCTGGCGCAGATTGATGTGGCCTTGAAGTATATTAGGTGCATAAAACATGAATTCATCTTTGGACTTGATCATGGGGTAAATGTCGCTGAGAATGCGATCGGGATTAAGCACGGAAAAGCACGTAACAAAAGTTGCCTGGAAGATTGGCAGATTTACAACATGGCTAGAGCGAGACGGAGATGCGAAGAGATGGGGAAGAAGAATAGGATAAAGACTTTTGGTGTAGGAGACAATTGGACTGCTGGGGTTCAACATATGCAAATTAGCGCCGGCCTTGAGAATGTGATTTGTTGCAGAAATGATCATGTCGTTGACTTGTGAATGAGAGGAGGAGATCATTGAATTCATAGCATTGAAATAGGACACCTTTTTGTTGGACATGAGTTTCAACGACCTACCCTTGGATTTTGTCGACGCAGAGATATCCATGTCGGCAAAAGCCGAAGGAACGAATGAAATAAGTAGACCAAGCAGGTTCCATGTAGAATGCCTGCGACGCTCATCGTTGTTAGAGGCGTAGATGATGTCAAATAGAGAAGATGCAATTTGATTAAGTGGTGTGTCATTGTGCGTTTCATATGCAAACTCTTGAGGGCGAGCAACCATCCAGTAAACCAGACCCTTTTGTAGGAAGTATTCAATAGTGTATCGATGAATTGGTCGTTTGATCTGTGGAATGATTGTGTGCACATCCTGAAGCAAAATCCGGGCTTTTGAAGTATCGAGGTAAATCGACTGGAGAATCTCAATGCCGGGAAGCATCTCGGCCTCGTCGGACTTTGAGGTGGCGGTGGACTTGAGAAGGGCATGGACTTTTGGGTAGACGTCATCCCAGTTCGAAGCGGAAAAGTATTGAAGAAGAATTTCAATGCAAGTATCTATTGATTCCAAGAGGTCGTGCTCTTGTCCACTGAACAAGGGGCTGTGAGAATTTGAAATGACGCGAAGCCCATTCTTGAGGTGATTAATTGGCTTAATTTTTAGCAAAAAGTTTACTGCATTTGAGACGTTGGTAGGGGGCAGTGGCTCTGGAGTAACTGAATATATAAATAAGTGCGGAGAGACTGAAGAGAAGATTTGGGTCGACCGATGCTCCGGATCTAATTGGCGCTGGAACGAATCCCATGATGCTGTAGTAATTTCAGATAGGAGATTCAAAACCACGTATAGCGACCTCAGCGTGAGAACGCTTTTGCTGATAATGCCATTTGCGGTATCAGCCTAGGGGGGTTGAAGCGTTAGATGACCTGAGACGAGAGTTGAGGTGACAAACAACACATACCTTGTAGATTTCGCGAATCAGTGAGAGAAGCCCTGGATATATATCAGAGTAGAGATTTTGCGTGGCCAGTTCTAAAAGAGTTTCCTTCGCCAGCAGATATGAAGGGTCGGCTTGGGCCTCTGAGACGGTACAGCCTACACGGTTAGGCAACTATACAGTGTTAGCACCACAGAGTGTCTGAGACAAAACCGGGAACCGGCATACCGTTTTGCTTAGCCGATTTATAAAGAAAGGCAATATGGTAGAGCCTGTCGATAACAGGGTGTCGGAATTGCCTGACATGGTGACGAGAGCGGAGGGGAGGAGGCGGTGATATGGACTGTACAGATGTAGGAGAGTGGTTGTTGGTTGGGAATAGGTGAGGAAAGGAAGGGGAAAGTGTGAACGGACGTTTTTAGGCGAAATAGTGGTGGTTGTGAGAGATTTGGGTATGCTCACACACTTTGGGGGGAGGGGGGAGAGATTTTAATTTTTTTTTTTTTTTTTTTTTTTCTTTTAATTTAATTTTTTTTCTTTTTAGCTGTCTTCTTAGCCGTTGAGGATATCGGTTAAAGTTTGATGGGTAACCGCTGAGAACAAAAGAAACGTTGCAATTGATGAGTGGAGTCCTACTGCAGACCTAAATTTCCTTAACAAGAAGTTGGATTACCATAAAACGCTTTAATCTCGCCATCTGACAACAAATATTTAGAGTAATCAAGGGCATGACCAACGTATATTGGAGTACATTTCCAACTGTCGCGAACCAGTCCCGATCTAACCTTCCCCTTCAAGTTCAAGGTCAAGAATATCACAGGTTCAGTCTCTGTTAAGGGAGGTTTAATAGTTGGATATCTTGCGACAAGGATCTATCGATATTGATATATATATCAGACACGTATACATCAATGATTTAATAGGCTTTTGGAGGTCAACAGCTAGTGCACATATGTAGATAAGAACCAACTTCGATCGTCTTTGTGCTTTTGCTTTTTATTTTTTTTCCCCATAGATGGAAGGAAAGTTATTCAGATATATAGAGTGAACGATGTTTATTAATTTTAAACCATTGCAAAAAAAAAAACAGTGTTAAATGAAATGAAATCTTTCTTGGAAGTCGCAGCCGCAGTATGTCATCAGTTGACGATGCACGCATACTCTGTTTTTTTGGAGTTCAAGCTATAGCTAGTTTGCAACATTCGGGCATACAGGGTTTTTTAAAACTCAAATTTGTTTCTTGCAATGGTTGGTCCAAGCACAGATATATAGCTAGAGAGATGGTATAGGTGTGAAACAGGTGGATCGTTCCTAGCTCTACACCATAGAGAAAGACTATCAGCAGCGACAGTAGCTTAATCACCTGCCAAGCCATCATGCAACTAGGTTTACTTTAAAGTAAAATCAAATGTGCTGTCAGGATACTCTGTTTTATTGTAGTTCTCAACAAACAAACAACCAATAAAATTGCCAGCAGCAGCATTAAATGCCTTTTAATTCATGCAGCAAACAGTCTCAAGGCATGAACATTAATAGATCACGGGCCCACTCAAAGAGCCAACGGAATGATGTATACAATCCCAGAACCCTTGGAGTAGAAGCCATAATTACTTTCCTTGCGAATATAAGCCCACGGTCGGCAAGAGCAGTGCTCTTTTGATTTCAGCAGATATAAGCTTGCTTAAGAACTATAGAGACTGAAAATATCTAGAAACAGATTCGAAACAAGCAGTCCATTACTCTGGTAATTAGGCATCAAATGCCGTTCGCAGGAAGCAGCGTGATAAGGATCTTGTCTTAGAAAGTTATGCACGATTAAGCCCTTAAGCTTCATTATTGATAAATCTAGTTCTCTATCCTCTACTCGCCGATTATCTAATTACACAGGAAAGAAAGTCTACTTCTCTTACCACACATCCTCTTGATACAAGTTTTGAGTCCTCATGTTCTTAACAACATCTTCTGCCTTGGTACGTGGAATGCCACGCTTCTCACTGATAATGTCAATCAGCGTAGACTGAACATCTCTTGCCATGCGCATGGCATCACCACACACGTAGAAGAAAGCACCGTTTTTGAGCAAACTGTTAATAAGCTCGGCGTTTTCCCGTAAGCGATGCTGCACGTAAACCTTCTGAGGCCCATCTCTAGAAAAAGCCGTAATTAGTTTCAAAAAAGAGTTCTTGGTTAACGGCTTGTGTTCAGGATCAGCAATTAAGCTCACAAGGTCTTTCGGTGTCTCAGCAGAATAGCTGGCCCACTCCTCGTGATACAAAAAGTCTTCCTTCGAAGATCTGCATCCGAAAAAGAGCAGAGCAGGGCCGATGGGAGTACCCTGCGAGGCCAAGTGTGCTCGCTCATGAATAAAAGCTCTGAATGGAGCCACACCAGTTCCAGGACCAATCATAATGATGGGTTTTCGGGGATTTGAAGGCAGCTTGAAGTTGGAGTGTCTGACAAACACAGGAATTTTATCTCCTCCAAAGGAATTACGAGGGCCTTGAATTTGATACGACACGCCAGAGAGATCGGGATTCTTCTTGCCCTCCAAGTTGTACTTGACATCCAAAACGTAATTGGTAGCAACACCCTTCAAAACGTGATCACAGCCTTCGGGTTTTAGGGATTCAACAACAGCAGTAATAGAGATGGAATTGGGGTTCTCCTTCGCGGATGAAGATATGGAGTAATAACGAGGGACAAGCTTGTTAACAGACTCAGCAATGAATGAAAATGGAACATTGGTCCATGGGACACCCTTTGATATGACTTTCAGAGCTCCAGCAAGGTTGTAAAATTTCGAGTTGATCTCTGTGGCGAAGTCCTCTTTGCTGGATCCCAGACGCATGGCTGTCTTCTTGGCTTCTTCGGTAGGTGCAAATGGAGCAATAGAAGACAGGAGCTGACGAGAAACAGTGCCATTAATTTCTAAATGGTATCGAACAACAGCATCATAGGTAGAAGGAGTAGGGAAGTTGACCTTTGCGGTAGGATCCAGAGTCTTAACATTAATGACACTCTTTCTCTTCTTTTCCAGACCAAAGATGGACAAAAAGTTGGTTACTTCAACATCGGAGTTTTGAGAAATCAGGGCAAGATGGTCACCAGTGTTGTACTTCAAGCCACTTCCAGTGATATCAAATTCCATGTGAACACAGTTTCTAGCAGGAGATCCAAAGAGTTCGCGAGCAGTGGTAATTTTGGCAGGAAAAGGATTCGAGGCAGAGAACGGGCCCTTGACAATTCCGCTGAGTTGATTTTTATTGTACTCGCCAAGGAACACGGAGGCCTCAGTTGCCTCCAATTCGTCAGATTCAGAAACTTCAAGAACAGGCTCGTAGACAGCTTCATGCTCTTCAAGATCCTCCTCTTGCTGCCAGACGGGAAAGAGTTCCTCCTTCCAAGCAAGGTAGTCTTCTTCCATAGTACCTGCACCATCGTCACCTTCACCGTAAACACCAATTCTATGGGCTCCCAGCGATTGAAGTTTCTTGTCAAGGGCGCGGCCAACATAATTGTAATGTTCGTAGGTACTATTTCCAAGTCCAAAAATCACATACTTGAGGTTTTCCAAGGAAGATCCTTCAGAAAACTCAATGTCTTCATTGTTGATGAACTCGAAAAATTCGACAGCATTATCAGTGGGCTCACCCTCACCATAGGTCGCCATAACAAAACCAATCACCTTGTCTGTGGGAACCTTATCAAGGTTAGAGAAATCATAGCCTTCGAGATCAGCAGTCATTGTCTTGAGCCCATATTTTTGTGATGCCTCCTTAGCAACCCGGGAAGCATAGTCTTCAGCTGTACCAGTCTGAGATCCGTAGAAAATAATGACGTCCTTGTTATTCTCTTCAAGAGTGCGAACAACGGTCTGAGAAACATCCTCAGTGCTTCCAGATGTTGCGCCAAAGCCATACTTGTATTTATCGTCGAGATCTTCCACTGCCCAAAGGGTTCCTTTGGTGAAGTACGCTCCAGTCGCCAGGAGAATGAGAGCAAGAACAGCGATGTCCAAGATGTCTAACTGTGCCATGTTTTATTAGAACTGATCCACTTGAAAGGTAAAAGGAAGTTGTGGATAACGAGAGATGGTTGATGTCAGGAAGTAAAGGTGTCGTGGAACTTATTGGGAAAGAATAATGATGTCCATTCGGCTTTTTGTATGAATGCCATATGGTTAACCACACCATGCTGACGTAAAACACCACCATACATCAAATTACAATTAATGCCGACAGCTTTTCCAAGGTAAATTAATGATCGAATCTAACTTGCATCTGAGGCTGAGATGATGAACTAAAATAACGATGGAGAACGATGGAGAACGATGAATTAAAGTCTATTCAACGGCCAACTGTATCTAAACCTGATTTAACTGTAATTTCAGCATTTTCAGGACTCGAATTTAAGCTGGCAATGAAAACTTCCCTAGAAAGCTTGGTCTGAGAAACAATGCCAGCAGTATTCCTGTGCCGAAAAAAAAACTAATTTACTGCTTTAAAGCCTGCCCTTTGAATCACTCCTAGTTGAGCGTGAGTGCCGCCGCACATTCACAACGCCATGCAAGTAAAAATTGAAGGCAAACCCAACTCTTGAATTTCTTGGTTTTGATACGAAAGCAAACCCGAAAATCGTATCTAAACGACAGGTTTTAGCAAAGATTCGATATGCCCAGGAATTTGGGTCCCATTGAAATATCTTGTGCATTCTATCGACTGATCATAAATCTATAGTACTTTCCTCAGGTCTACTGATGTTTGGAGCCTCCTGGCCAGACGAGATTGAAGGTATCTCAGAGACAGACAGAATATCGGTGTGTTTGAACTGAGATAACAACTGCACATTAGTACTTTCAGTGTATCGATCCTTCATAATCTTTTGGCACAGTTCAACGAGACCTTCTTTGGTGAATTCTCGGGATGCTCGCCGCCCTAGATGGTATCTGATAAATTGTTGATTTTGCTCTCCTTCCACAGTGCGAGTCTCTTTCTCAATATACATCTGTTTCACCATTGATTTGAGAACATCTTCAACGGAGTGTAGGGAGGTCATTTTTAGTTTCTGATCTAGATCCAGCGCACCGAGATGACGCGTCAAGGCAGGCCCTTCTAAGCTTCCTCCACTGAAAGCAAGAATTGATACCACTATTGAAACTACTCCCATGTAACCTGTTTCGCGATTTTCGACTGAGTCTTCCATGATACATGCGCGATAGCTGTCTGGAAGAACATTTTGTAGAATGTAGATCGAATCTGCTGAAAATGCCGCGTCCTTTCCCGCCTGTGATGGAGTTTGTGTACCTAACGTTTGAATCGACTGAGTAGGTGGGACTGGCACGCCCTTTTTCGAGAATTTTGCAAGCTTCACCAGTTGCATGCCAAATATATCCATCAGTTTCGTGTTTGCCAGTGGAATTATGATGTTAAGATCCTGAACACTTTTGATTTTCAACATCTCGCGAATTGCCTTGATCCTGAGTCCTGCTCGCGCGTACTCTGAGCTGAGTGCCAGTCGTACTACTTCACTTGCTAGTCGCTCATGTTCCTTGACATGTTAGAAATGGTAAATCAGCTGCGTTGAAGAAAACTCACTGAAGACGCGATGGGAACTTCATGGGAGGTGGGATCCTCACCTTGGGTGGCATCGTAACCTTTTTCCTAAATAAAAAGTCAGAGAGTTTTCTCTCATATGCTCCATACGACTTACTAACGGTTCTCCAGGTCTCTTGCTCATTTGATACGTATTTTTTTTTTACTTTCCGTAAGGTTGTCTGTTGCAACTTACAGTTGAAATCCTTGGAAGTACTTACTCCCAAAAAAAATATTACCTAAGCTCATGATTTCCGTTTTGACCTGGGATTATGAAAAATTTCCTTTCAGCATCAAGAACATCGAAAAATGCCTTGGGTAGGTGACGTAGCCAAGCATCTGGACCCGTCTACGCGAGACGCTCTTATCAAAGAACTGTTTGCTTTGCTCAATGTTGGCTATTCTCAGGAGTCCACGGCAGAAGTCTGCAATGCGCTAGGCGACTTGATGGCAGAGTTGGACGAGCCCAAATGGAAGGTTAGTAGCCTCTCTATATTTGACATTTTTGAACTAATTATTTTAAGGAAAATAAAAAACATCTTGAAAATCTTTTAATACCTCACTCGAGTTCTTTTGAACATAATTTGAGTGACTATGATCTTTTCGCAAGTCTTGTACAAGGGGTACCTTCATTGGCAACGGTTCTCTTTGAATATACGACATCTAAGTTAGAGCAATATTTGATGTTAGAAGAAAGGTCCCTTGTTAAACAGCTTCTGGGAAAGGAATTGGGCTACAAGCCGGATATTTCTGAATCACAAGCTATTTCTTCAGGCACTGTGGTATATTTGAAGGCGTTGCATAAATTGTGCACTAATGCTCTTCATGATGACTCTTCAAGTCCTAGTTGGATTGATAGAAAGAACCCACCTGAAATTTGGATACAGCTTCAACGTGGACTCCTCATCTGTCACAGTTGCCGCAATGCCGAAATAGCCAAATTGGCTTCACAGTGCATGGGCATGATAGTAAAGCTCATGGGAAAGCTTGATCCAACATTGTTCGATTTGTGGTGGACCTGCATTGTTTCTTGTTTGAGTCATCATGATTCTAGCGTGGATCCCGCAAATGGCTATGTGCTCTGGCTGCGATGTATTTCTGCAGATATCTTGAATGATTCTCTTCCCAGTCTCCGAAAGCTTTTCAATTGCGAAGAGTACTGGAAATATTTGCAAGATGGAATCCTTAACAAAACCTATGAAGTACGCAAGTATATTCTATACATTCTTCAGCAATCTCTTCAAAAGGTTCAGGACAACCTTGCTCTCCCTTCCATGACTTGGGAAGTCGCTAAAAAAGATAATTATATCTGGGAATGGCAACGCTATATTACTCTGGTAAATATTATTTCCATCGATACTTCTCTGAATCAAGCTGAAGCTTCTTCTGTTGATTTGTTGAAAATCATCAGCAAGGATTCTCTCATTCCCAAGAATTGGGTTCGATCTCTTCTGTCCGCTGGCTTGCAATCGTCTATGGACTCTTTACGCAAATTTGTGGGAAATGTTGTGATGGAACTGACCTCTGATGATATGGATATTTTTGCAACTGATTTCTCATTCTTAACTAATATTCTTCTTCCTTATTTAATGTCTGCTTTCAATTTCTCTGTTGAAAAGTCAACTGGAACAGACTTATCTCTTGACTTTTGTCCATTTGGTGAGCGATTAGCTGATTTCATTTCTTCCTTGTTTTTGCACTTTGATGATTCTACAAGCAAAAAAGCTTGCTGCTCTCTTTTCTCATTTCTTTACAAGCAACGGCAATCTTTTGATCCAGCTCGTTTTTACGTCATGTATGGAATTGAGCAAGGACTATTTGACAGAAGAATCTTGTCCATTGAAGAGCTTGAGCTTCTCAAGTCTTTGTTTACTACTGCTGGGGAGTCAAAGTTACGTGAAAGGGCATTCTTTTTCTTATGCTACCGACTATTGCTATCAACTTCGGATGCTTTAGTCCCATTGAAGTCCTGGTTTGCAACTTTAACTAGTATTAGCTCTGGACGGATTTATCTTTATCTCGATTCAGCTGATCAGCTTGCTGCTTATATCAAGTCATCTTCATACTTTCATGAATTTCAAGCTTTTCAAGGCACTATCTTTGAGGAAAAGCTTTTTGATTTTCTCCCTTATTATATTGACTTGAGAAATCGCATCGATCGAAAGTTTAAAATTCCAGTGGCATCAGAAATGACCTTCAATCAATTACTGGACCTATCTTCAACTGGAATACCCAGTTTTCTTGAGCTTCTTTCTGACACTGAATCTCAGAAAATTATCAAACGTGAAATTTCTACTCTTGCTCAATGTACTGATCCCCACAGTACACAACCAGCTGACGTGCTTACATTTTGTCAAACAGTCGATGAGTTTCCTTTGAAGTACAAATTGATTTTCCCAATTTCTAAACTCATTCCTGATCATCCTGATTATCTTCTTTCTTTATGGACGTCTATTCAGTCTTTTAAATCGATTGATGAGAGTCAACTTGAGCTCATTTACAGTCAGCTTTCAATGATGACCCTTGTTCTTGGCTCATCTCATTTGCCTGATGCTCTCACGATTCCTCCGCAGCAATCATTGGACTTCCTTCAACGTCTCATTAGAGTTAAAACGCAGACCAAAGACCTCAATGTTGTCAAGAATGATGCATTGAGCGAGGCTTATAAGTTATTATATTTTATTTCTGACAGCATATCAGATTTTGGAAATATGCTCGACATTTTTGCCAGCCAAGCAGAATCACTATCATATAAAAGCAGACATTGCATGTGTCTCATTGTCAGTGACATGATTCAAAGCAATTATTTTTCAATTTCAAAATACTCAGAAGTCCTGAGCCAGTTTTTGAAAAAAGTGTGGTCTGCCTTGGTTCTTGACCGCTTGATTGCTACTGAGCGTGATCTTCAAGTTGCTTTCATTAATATAGCATTTTCTGAACAAATTCTACTTGAAGCTACTGACAATTCCGCTTTGGCAGAAGCGCTAGAGGATATTGCAGAAGAATTGATAAAGCTCTGTTACGCTCGTCGAGCTCTACTTCCCACACTCTCTGAAGCATTCTATATTTATCATCTATCCCCCACCTGGAACTCTGCTGAATGGATTGGGCGAGTTGTTGTTTCCATCTACACGTTAATGCAAATCAATGACAATTTGTTCCGCTTGGAACATATCATTGCTTACACTCAAGACAATCTTTCTATGAAGAGACAGCACTTGGATAAACTGCCCACCACATACTTTGAAGAGTATGGTAGAAATGAAAGTTGCGCAAAACTGGACGTATTATTCATGTTTGCCTCTCTCAAGCCTGACCAGGCTTCTTCAGTTTATTACGCAAAATATCTATTCAACTTCATCCTGAAATCTCCGAGATACCATCTCTTTGAACCGATAAAAAGAAGTGATGGACTTGAGGAGATTGAGCGAACTCGTTTATATCATATTTTGATGGTGTTAAGTCAATTTGTTGAGCGAGATTTTGAAATGCTAGAAAATCTTGTCAATGAGACTTTAATTCCTGCACTTTATACTGAGCCATCGCCAGTCGTTCGCATCTACATTGAGTGGCTCATCTCTCGCTTCAGCTTTATTTTAATTGACAACTCTAAGCCATCAATACTGCTGGGCAAACTGGAAAACCCTGAGGAAATACCACGAGTAGTGTCATCATACCAGCGAATGGGTTTAATGGTTTCAAGACGCCTCAAATCCGTTAATTCCAGTACTTGGGAGCAATATTACTATGACTTTATTCTCAGAGTCATACCATACAGCACGAGTAACCGTGCCTTGATTCGTCATGCATCAGTATCTATGTTGTGTGCCGTCATTAATGACTTTGAAGAAGTTTACCCTCCTGGTGTTCTTAAGGAGCTGATCCGTGTTGTTGAAGGAATATCCAATCAGGCCAAAAGCTCTGACAGCTACAAGCAATATCGCAGTGGTGAAGATAGTATTTGGGATATTGAACAGGATTTAACGCTTGTAGGGGTATCAGGTGGAGTGTTACGAAAAGTTTCTGATCGTGTATTGGGCGAGATTGAGATCAATGATTTTGTGTCTTACAAGCCAAAAAGCACTCCTTGTATTACTGCTGGTATTGATACCGACTTTGTGAAATGGACTCCTCAGATTGATGTCACTTCCAAGACTCAAAAAGTCGGCAAAGCTGCTGTACACCCTTCTGCACCTTTGCAAGTCAAGAGCTCATCTTGGAACACTGTCATTGATACTACAGTAGGCGAAGACGGTCGAGATAGTGATAAGGTTAAGCGAGGTGATCTTATTGTGCTCTCTAGTTTAGTTGACAAGGCGCCAAACCTTGGAGGCATTTGCCGATTATGTGACGTTCTCGGAGCAAAGCTTCTGTGTCTGAACGACATGTCAATTGCTAAACATCCTCAGTTCAGGAACGTTGCCGTATCTGCAGACCGATGGATGCCAATGGCTGAAGTCAAGCAAGAGGACATGATCAGGTTTATGATGCAGAAGAAAAGCGAGGGTTACACTCTGATTGGGTTAGAGCAAACTGACAGCAGTGTTGAACTCAACAATGAGCTCAAGTTCCCTCGCAAATCTCTTGTTCTTCTTGGTAAAGAGCGGGAAGGTATTCCTGCAGAATTTTTGGCTGAGCTTGATTTCTGTGTTGAAATCAAACAAGTTGGTGTGATTCGTTCCATGAATATTCAAACAGCCACAGCAGTTATCGTTCATGCATACTCTATCCAGCACTGCTAGATACATCGAATAGAATATATCATTATTTAGAATCCAAACATGTCTTTCTATATTCAATATATATTAAAAAGAATAAATTAAAACATTGAAGGAGGCCCTGATACTGCTTCGTCCGTTTTGTCCAAATTAACAATCAGGTCTAATGAGGCTGCAACATCTGCACCAGCATCTAAAGCCAGGTGGTATGCACGAGAGGTGATTTCAGGCAGAATTCCTTTTGTTCTACTCGGCCCCAACTCGATGAATCTGACTGGAGCAGTCACCTTACCATTTTCCCAGCCAATAAGTAGTCCACCTTCTGCCACTGTTTCTTCATCTTTTGAGGGATCAATCAGAAGATTATTGCCCACAACAGCAAATATGAATAAAAGTGGGGGCTTATATAGAGTGTCATCACCTCCGTTGACTCTGTCTGAGGTTAAAGGAATGGAATGGTCCCAGTCATCGTCAAAAACTGGAATTTCCTCAGCTGTAGAATCATCAGTAGACGAGATCAGCTTCGGCAGGCGTGTTGACATCAGAGCCAAGTAAACAGTCAGAGAAAGCAAATTCAACGGATTCGAAGTATGAGAGATGACAAGAGCATCTATGAATAATTTAAATGCAAATCTGGAAGTCAACTTGAGTCTTGTACCTCCAAGAATTTGTGAGTTGATTAGCATTTGCTGAAGTGTAGAGGCAATCATTGTTGGCGACCCGTGATCATCCCGCAATCCTGCAATGTCAACATCCACAGATACTAGCTTTTCAACAGGGTATTCCTTTTGTGATAAAGATGACGCGTTTAACTGAATGACCTTTGCTTTAACGCCAACAATGCATTCACCACCATCAGCAGTTCTTACTCGAGCTGATCCATTTGCAGTCGGTAAGAAATTGGTCGTAGCCTGGAGAGGTCTAAACTGAGACACAGCTCTAGCATCTGGCCTTACTGGAGGATTAGTCTCCAAAGACGATCTAAGATATGAAAGTTCTGCTGGCGAGAGATGCATGATTTTGGATCTTTGTGTCAAAGATGTGGAAAACTCAGCTCGCAATAGATTTCATGAATTTTTTCACCCTTACCCTCCATAATCACCACACCTTACAACGCTTTAACAAATCACGAAAAAATTCAATATAAATCTACTGACAATGTAACAATATATTAAGAGAATCAGTATAGATGGAAAACAAAACTCCGAATGTTATTATTGTACCGAACCATGAATGGGAGAACTGACTTGAGATTTGGGGCTTAGATGATGTGTTTAGATTTGAAGTATGACCGCAGGTAGATGATCTGCCAACCACCAAAGGATAGCAGAGCAATAATGACAACGATGGAGAAGAACTTGACTCGTCGATTTGTAGACTCGTTGGTATCACGAAGACGGGTCTCGCGAATCTTGAGGTACTCCAGCTCACGTTGGATTTCGTCGGTGAGCTCCTCGATTCGTCGCAGTTCAGCCTCGGTAGGCTTCAGCTTCTCTGCGGCTTGTACTTGATTCCAGTCTCTAGCTTGTGATCCGATCTCTACGTTCAGCTCAATGTCGCGCTTGTGGGCGTATGAACCAGTGAGGATATTTTCGAAGCAAACATCAAAGGCAGCATCATCATGAGCCGTGAATGCTACTCGGACTTCGCCAGCGATATCCTTCTTTCTGCCGTATTCATTTCCTTGGTTGTCGTAAATCTAATCGAGTTAGCATTCTGGCGCACTGAGCCAAATCAAAGTCATCTAACTCACCATAAGATTGAGAAGCTGGCCATCACCCTTGGACCCATCAGTGATAACCTTCACAACTACCATTTTTCCTTTGTTGACGAAGTCACGAATACATCTTGCTGGAGAGCCTCTTGCCTTTGCATCCACTGAGAACTTGAGCGCCTGGACCATCGGCAGCAATGCGACGACTGCTAATAGAAGAAACTGAAAATAACGCATGTGTGTAATTGAGCAGCAGTTCAAGCGGTCTTGTCTTGCCTTTTTCTATCGTCCTCTTCCTTGATTTTGAAGTTGGGTGATGATGAAGAAGTGAAATTTTGTGATTGAGTTGAAAAGTTAAAAAGGGTATCTCAACACGTGTCCGTATTGGGAGAAATGCTGCACAGAGGAAAACAGTGCAAAAGGTGGTGGGTTGGTTCAGTGCCCTATGCACCACTACACCACAATGACAACAGTATGGCTCGTATAAAAGAAATATTCACCAGCACTGAGTTCTTTATGAAGCCGTACATTGGCATTGGCAATAAGCCTATTTGCCTGTGAGAGGGGTGAAGTTTCAGAATCGGAAAGGTCATCGGTCTCAGATGCTCCCGTGTCGATTCCAGTCGATACAAGTCGATGATGAAATTTTGCTAGCTCTGGAGCAAATGCCATCCGTAATTACACCGGCCGAAAACGAAGACGCGCTCTAAATTTTGAGTCAAGGCGCCGAAGCTGCTCTTCTAAGACAAACCACCCTCATCGCGTTCGACTTGTTCAAGAGTTCATTCCTAGCAATCAAATCCTCCATTTCGTTGCCCCCTTCTAAATACTTCATTTCACCATCCCTGCGCAAATGAGAGGATCCATTATTCAAGAACTCGATCTCATGTATCATGATTTCATGTGGAATGGTTTCTACTGCCTGAGGAAATTAGTTGAACTCCTCAGGAGACAGATTCGAAGTTGACCGTCTTTCTCCGCGTGACGACGCCATTATACCATTGAAGACATGTTTTTTTTTTTTCTTGATCAATGAATTCACAGCTAACTTACCATATACCCATTTAAAGATGGAGGAGTTGATTGAAGCTGAGAGGTCTAAACCCATCTTAGATTGAATGTAGAATGTATATGGAGATGGGCCAGCTCTGAGGTTTACCCGGCATTGTCAATGTTTCATTATGGGATGGTTACTTTCAGGCCCTAATTGATAGAAGTGATAAGAGATCTTCCTCCAGCTAATCTTCAATCAATCATGGCAGCTATCGATTAGACGTATCTCTTCAAGCCATCTCAAGAATCATATATATGAAAAGTAGTAGATTAATTTGATGAAAAATCTCGGTGTGGAGCTGCGATGAATGATATCATGCCCTTGATCTTTTGAGCCAGGCAGGAAAAGCTACAAAACATCGTGACCGGCCGCTAACAACTATGGATCTAAACTGGTTTGAAAGTTTGGGTTTAAGGATTTGATAGCATAAAAGCTCGTATGTCATATATAACTGATTCACCGGCGGCATAACTGTGAATATGGTCATCGCCTACCAAATGCCAGAAGCGCGCCGTTCGAAGAATTTAGCCGGTCGCAATGCCCACAACCGCAAATGGAAAACTTCAGTATATATCAGTAGGAAATTCTTCCAGCCCCTTCCACATCTGTTCCAGATATCAATTGATGCTGTCGCCGTTGCACCCGTGCACGGCACGCTTTTGCGACTCAAGCTTTTGTGGAGTTCTGATCATGATAACGTCAGAGTCTGTTTTCTCCCATAAATTACTGAGTGTATAAAATTGTATTTTCCAACTTCTCCTTCTCCACACTCCATTGTTTTTTAGCGCCACCACTTAAGTTTAACATGTCAGAATATCTAGCAGATACCAAGGCTCCCGTTTGCAACCTCGAAGTCAAGCAGCACTTTGAGCTCCTCACTGAAAAAGAAAAGCGATATGCTCATCACATTAGCAGGTATTGCAATGGATTACACATATGAACCTTTCTAACTTTATAGAGCTTCGCATTTCGGCACTCGTGTAGTCCTTCGCCAGGTCAGCCCCGAAAGTGAGAGCATTTACGATCTAATCCTTGAAGTCAGCAAGGCTGTTGGAGGCAAGTGGGAATCAATTGACTCTGTATCCTCTGAAGATCTCGAGTTCTTCTTGGAGTACGCCAGTCAATTCCTTTCGAACCTGGGAAATTACAAATCTTTCGGTGATGCTAAGTTTGTTCCCCGCCTTAGCAAGGAGTCCTTTGCCAAAATTTCTTCTGTCAGTGCTGAGGCCACTGCCTTGTTTAAGAAGATCTCGGAGCCTCTCTACTCCACTAAGCCGGACACTGCGAACTTGCTAGGCTACCCAGATCAGGGACATGTGACTGCGTACTACAGCAGGGATATTACTGAGAAGGAGGTCAAGGCTATCCAAGCAGTCACTGCTGCCAATGGCATTCTTCCTGAAAATACGCGTGTGTTCAAGACTGGAACCAAGGAATTCAGTCTTATGATTGCTTCAGCTGATATCACTTCTCCGGCTGTTACTTCTCTAAAAGATTCGTACGAATTTGAATACGGAACGTTGAAACTTGTATACGGAGATCATGATAAGGAGTTTAAGCACATTTCCGCTGAAATGCAGCACGCCATTGAGTTTGCTGCAAATGAAACCCAAGTGCGCATGCTTGAGGCCTACGTGGAGTCGTTCAAGACTGGAAGCATGGATGCTCACAAAGAATCACAGAAGTACTGGGTTAAGGATATTGGCCCCAAGGTTGAGACTAACATCGGCTTTATTGAAACCTACAGGGATCCTTCCGGTGTTCGAGGTGAGTGGGAAGGCCTTGTTGCCATGGTTAACAAGGAGCAAACCAAGAAATTTGGCGCTCTTGTCAGCTCAGCTAAGAATTACATTTCTCAATTGCCCTGGCCACAGGACTTTGAGAAGGATGTGTTTACTCCTCCTGACTTTACTTCGTTGGAGGTTTTGACATTTGCTGGATCTGGCATCCCTGCTGGTATCAACATTCCTAACTATGACGATGTTCGCATCAACATTGGCTTTAAGAATGTTTCCCTTGGTAATGTGTTGTCTGCTAAGGCCCCCAATGAGAAGACCACCTTTTTGTTGGAAAAGGATGTGGCTCTTTATGATGCTCTTCGGGGACCTGCATTCGAGGTTCAGGTAGGTATTCATGAACTTCTTGGACACGGCACTGGCAAGCTCCTCTCTGAAAATCCCGATGTAACATTTAACTTTGATAAGGCGAACCCCCCTATCAGCCCAGTCACAAAAAAGCCAGTCACTACTTACTACAAGAAAGGAGAGACCTGGGGCTCAGTTTTCGGTGCAATGGCTGGAAGTTATGAGGAATGCCGCGCTGAGGCCGTTGCCATGTACCTTGCTACAGATGCTTCCTTGTTGAAGATTTTCGGACATGGCGAGGAAGGCCCTGAAAATGGCCCTGATGTTCTTTACGTCGCCTACTTGCAAATGGCCCGGGCTGGTCTGCTTGCCCTCGAATTCTGGGACCCGAAGTCTCAGAAGTGGGGCCAGCCTCACATGCAGGCCCGATTCTCTATTCTCAAGATTTTCTTGGAGGCCGGTTTTGTCAAGCTGAATCACGAAAAAGATGATTATTCCGATCTTGCTGTTGTCGTTGATAGAGATGCTATCTCCACCATTGGTAAGAAGGCTGTTGGGGACTACTTGCAGAAGCTTCACATCTACAAGACTACTGCGGACTTGGCCGCTGGTAAGATCCTTTACGAGGCAACTACCAAGGTTGGTCCCGAGATGGCTAAACTTAGACCCGTTGTACTTGCCGCCAAATTGCCCCGCAAGCAGTTTGTTCAAGCTAACACAACTGTTGGTGCTGATGGAAAGGTTGTGTTCAAGGAGTACGAGGCTACCGCCCGTGGCTTGATTCAGAGTTTTACTGAGCGTCAGGTGTAACCGTGTACAAGATAAGATTTATATAGTTATTAGCCCGGCAGTTGACACGAGCAAAAATAAAATAATTGAAGCATCAAACCTGGTCAAGCCAATTGCTCTCCGTGAGGTGCTTCTTTTGTAACTCAAGTATGGATTGATATTCAAATTGCACGCCTCCGACTTCGAACCTACGACCTTCATACACAATCCATTAGCAGCTCCAACATCAAATTATCATGATTTAACCCTCTCGAGATTGTTCAATCTTTAGCCAAGATACTCCAATGGATAGCGGCTAAAATATCTCATCATTCTGTTGTAAATTTTCTTAAAAAAAACTTTTATAATCTCTTTGTAAAGCGTGTCATCCTTATGCAGGGGCCATGCTAATCTTCTCTGTATCGTTTCAAATTGACCATATGTCCCGAAGGACGAAATTATGTTTTTTAATTCATGTTCAATTCAAATCATGACTTAACGTCAACACTGAATTTTTTAGATTTTTTTGTGCTAAAACGCTTGGAAAAATACTCAAAAGCATTGGATGGCCAGCCAAAATGTTTTATGAGGTTTTAGTTCATTTTGAGGTGGTGGAGATAAATTCGACACTTGATTCCATTAGAGCAATTTTCTTGAGTAGGTCAAAACACAAGGTAAAATGATGCAATATAATGAATTTGCTGTCTTCTATATATATAATTTTTATCTCTGTGCATATTGAAATCATTCTACTACTACTTCCTTTACAAAATCCCAATTCGTGGCTGTGTTGGAAGCAAGGCTTGACCTTCCTCTTTACATTGAATATTTAATTGATCACCTACTTATCTATTCATTTTAATTTCATGCCAATAAAGCTAGCTAACATTCTGTGGAAAATTGCCCAGCACGTTACCAGGAGGATAATATTTGCAAAAAAAGTATTCACCGTTCCATGGATCTCCACAGTAAGATTGTGCACATCCTAGTTGCGTCGTACTCTTCCAAACCAATTGGGTGATATGGTCAGCATCTGGTGAATAATCTCCTGTCGTGAAATTGTACTCCGTATACTAGAAATACCATGCTTCAATGGCAGATTGTGACAAAGAATATCCTATGCTCATGTTCGCCGAAAGGACCATGGCTATTTTCAAACGTACAATTCTCGACGCTCAAGTGATATTGAGCAAAATCGGCAAGTATTACGTTCCATTCTAAAGGTTCTGCGCCATGAAAGCTCCGATATATGTTGTGAGTAGCAAGAGAGTCCTTTTCAAATTGACTGAGATTGGCTGGCTCATTGATTATTGGAGAAGGAGGTTGTGATGAAGTATTAGATATCACACTCATAACACTATCAGATGTTGACAAAATGGTAACTGGAGTAGTTGGAACAGTGAGAAAGGAATTACTTAAGGATGCCTGATCAGTAGCTATCGTAATGGTAGGCATTTTGGTTGTGGAAGATAATGTAAATGTTAAGTGGGAATCTACATCAGTCGAAGAGGTATGACAGTGGAGGAAAGATGATGCTGAGGTCGGAGAACTGGTATCTATAGGTTTGCTATCCTCAGAAGTTGTTTTCGAGATAATAGAAGCTGAAGGAATTGGTCCAGTTCCAATGAAAATTTCACTCAAAGTACTCGTAGAAGTGAGGCATGGTGGTGGGTTTGTGACGGATAAGGTTGCAGTATCATTACAGGAATTAGATGAAGGAGATCCAGTAGACAATTTTAAAGTGAAAGTTGATAACTTCAGAACCAAGTATTCCAACACAGACGGCATATTACTAAGACCAGATCCGCTTGTAATTGTTTCAAAGTCACTTTCATCAATTCCATTGAATTCAATGACTAACTGACTTTGATTTGTAGTTCTACTATTACCATTAGGGTCTAAAGTAGCAGTAGCATCTGTTGTGATCATTTTTCAAGCAACTCTTGTCTCCTAAACGGTCAAAACTTGGCTAGATACGACAGTATTGCCATCCTTCTGCGCCTGTACCAATGAAAAACAATTGTAGCTAGTACCCGGACTAGTTTCATGATTGATTAAATAGACCGTAAATAGATCCTTTTACAAGAAAGAAATCCTGTTAAAAAACGACGCAATGGAGCTAGCTTTATATAATAGTAAAACAGAGACTTGACAATTTTCGTGATATCAAGTGTCAAGTTGGACATAGAATGAGCGGAAGCCATGAGTTTTTGAAAAAAAATATACTGCTATTCCATGGTTACTCAAATTGAAAGGCAATCTGTAACTAAAAGAGAATTTATTAGATCAATTTGGATGAGTATCAAGATTTAGGTGCTGCTTTAGTCGATGCTAGAAGATCGTAACGATCACTTGCCATTTGATAATTATTCATTTTTTCAAGTCAAAAGAGGCAGCTTATTCCCCTATTTTAATTACTTTGTCTAAGAATTTCAATTGAATCGATACTCTCAATCACGACTTGCTATCCTATTGGACTCATGTCCTAAGCGACAACTAAGTAGGTATCACTTCTACTGTTAACCAGAGGCTTTTGGTGCAAGTATCTAATCGCAAAAAGACAAGTGCCCCTACAAGTTTAACAAAAAGAATGAGCATTAAACCTATAGAAATAATGATAAAGTAATAAGAAAGAAAGAAAAAAAATAATAATAATGAACGATACTGCCTCTGGGTCAGCGAGCTTAGCAGCACGAGTTGGCACTGCCAGCATTCACTTTCTGTCCATTGCCCAAATTGACACCAGTCTTGTCCCGGACACCGTCACCACTGCCACCTAGACGTTCTTTGATCTGAGCTGCCATTGCCAAGAAAGCCTCTTGAACATTGGTCGACTGCTTTGCTGATGTTTCAATGAAAGGGATTCCCATAGAATCAGCAAATTCCTTAGCAACTGCATACTCCACAACCTTCTTGTCGGTGACATCACTCTTGTTACCGACAAGCAGCTTATTGACGCCTTCAGTGGCATATCTGTCAATCTCTTGGAACCATTGCTTTACGTTATTGAAAGATTCCTGCTCAGTAACATCGTAAACCACAATAATTCCATGTGCGCCACGGTAGTACGAAGAAGTGATAGTTCTAAAGCGTTCTTGTCCCGCTGTGTCCCACTAAACCCGGTTAATACTAGTTGAAACTTGAACAGGGATAGTACTCACAATTTGTAGCTTTACAGTTTTACCATCAAGTTCGATGGTTCGGATTTTCTAGAAATTAGCCAATGAGTATTAACTCGTACAATTCTACTCACAAAGTCAACGCCAATAGTAGAAATATAGGACTCAGTGTAAGCGTCTTCAGCAAATCGAAGAAGCAGGCAGGACTTGCCCACTCCCGAGTCACCGATCAGGAGAAGTTTGAAAAGGTAATCGTATCTAGTCAGTTAGCGATGGAATCTTCTGAACTGAATGTACTCTAAATATGGGGTTAGTTATTGTATCAACACGGACAAGGGATGGATAAAGGTCGCTAGTGGGGCAGCCGCATGTATCAGGGAAATCAACGTCAAGACCAAGTATTTGCCACGTCCAAAAAGAAGAAGTTGATCAACTACAGCGGTCCTAATAAAATTTAACAAAGAAGAGAAGCTGGAAGGAATAGAGCAGAATAGAGATTGAGCGGAGCCCTTGGTGGCATGGAATATGGATGGCTGGTACTGTCATCTAACCCTATCTGATTTCGAGAACATTCAAAAGCTATGGAGCCCGATTAAGAGTGCAACGTCCTTAGACCAACTCAATGCAATTGAATTCAGTTACTCTTTCGTCCTCCGGCCTCAAATCTGTCCTTAGTCGCCCCTGATATCAAATACAGGTTCGTCGTCCCCTTACACCGCTACAAGATATAGCGTAGGTCCCTTCGCCCATTCGTAAATGGATAACGAGTTAACCTACCACTCTGCGTTCATGTTCAAGTTTCTTTAGCTGTATTAGTTGTAATTGTAGTGGTCAAAGTTTGAGTGTAGAAAGTTGCGAGTTGAAGGTGAGAGAGGCGTTAACAGTACGTTACTTCTGATGTTGGGTGGATAAGAATTAGGAGGAAAGCGGAATGCATTTGAATGCCTACTATAGCTATAGAGTGGGTAAGGTACGGGTTAGGGTGCTAGTCGAAACAGTCAGATAATCCAAAAGGTCCCTGCTAAGACACAACGACCTTGAAAAAGATCAAGCACCGCAGCTTATTATCATGGCATTCACTCGAAAACGAGGTCGACGTCTTGATAGCGAAGAAGAGGATGAGGAAGATACGGAAGGACACGAAGAAGAATTTTGGCCCAATAGAAGAACGCGTCTAAAAGCGGTTTCAAGTTATGTCGAATCCGACCCCGAAGAGCCAACTGCACAGAGTGAAGAAGCGGCCAGATCTGAGCCAGACGATGAAAAAGCGAGTTACGCTGAAAGTGGAGTCAATTTACATTCATTTCCTGTCAAATTGAGGATAGGTGTGGCTGCAGCAAAATCCCTGTCGGAACAATCGAAAGCTCCTGGTGAGGACATTGAATACAAACTTTCGGGAGAAGCTAACTTAATTAGACACTGCCTATGATCAGCCGTCCTCAAGGCGGTCAACCAAAGCAGAAAATACTGTCAATCATGAACTTCTAGGAGTCGATGACGAAGAAGAAGAGTACCGTGTCGGTGAGAGCGCTCCGGAAGACGAAAAAGAACCCAGTATTGACGCTAGTACTGAGGAAGAAAAAATCATGAACCGCGACTTTGTCGTGTCAGATTCAGACGATAATTTGCGATCTAAGCAGCGAGGTCGACCACGAGGCAGATCAAATAATAGGATTTCGAAAAGTAGAATGAGTCTAAGGAGAGCCAGCGAATTTAGATCAAGGGACGGAGATGATGAGTTTGAGGAAGTAATGCCATCACTTAAAGACGAACTTGTAGCATCAGCATCACCTCCACGCCGAAAACATTTGCGTGAGCGCAAAGAAATCAACTACCAAATTCTTCCTCCTCCGCCATTAGACGAGCCCATGGAAGCGGCAGTCTCAGCAATTCCTGGAGCTCCCAAACGCAAGCAGGCTGGGCCCATTCGCCAACTTTTCCCTACCGCAGGCCCTTTTGGTGGAAGTGATATAGTGTCCATCTTTGGTCAAAATCCCGACCTCAAGACTTTTGGAGGGATTTCAGACTCGGATTCTGATGATTGTGAGGTAAAGGCAAAGCCTGGTGCCATTGCAGTAGGTGCTTCCCTCATCAAGGGCAAAAACAAGCTGGCAGATTCAGATCCCTTGGGAATTGATACAGATATAGACTTTTCCGTTGTGGGTGGACTCGATTCATACATTGATCAACTGAAAGAAATGGTCTCGTTACCATTAAAGTACCCAGAAGTCTACCAACGCTTTGGGGTTACACCACCTCGAGGTGTATTATTTCATGGACCTCCAGGAACGGGAAAAACTCTAATGGCAAGAGCTCTGGCAGCAAGTTGCTCCTCCGAAGGCAAGAAGGTAACCTTTTTCATGCGCAAGGGTGCTGATTGTTTGTCCAAATGGGTTGGCGAAGCTGAAAGACAGTTACGATTACTCTTTGAAGAAGCCAAAAATCAGCAACCCAGCATTATTTTTTTTGATGAGATTGATGGCTTGGCACCTGTAAGATCTTCAAAACAAGAACAAATTCATGCTTCTATTGTGTCAACTCTTCTGGCCTTAATGGACGGAATGGATAATCGAGGACAAGTCATTGTAATTGGTGCTACTAATCGGCCTGATTCTGTTGACTCAGCACTTCGGCGACCTGGACGTTTCGATCGAGAGTTTTACTTTCCACTGCCTGATCTCGAAGCTCGAAAAAAGATTATTTCTATTCATACGCGGAAGTGGGATCCGCCATTGCAGGAGGTTTTCATTTCTTATCTTGCACGAGTAACGAAAGGGTATGGTGGTGCCGATTTGCGCGCACTATGTACAGAAGCTGCACTAGCAGCTATTCAGCGACGATATCCTCAAATCTATCAATCCAAAGAGAAACTTTTGATTGATCCATCTAGCATTCACGTCACTGCTCGCGATTTTATGAAATCGGTTGAAAAAATTATTCCCTCGTCAGCCAGATCAACTTCCTCAAACGCTGCACCGCTACCTACACATGTAGAACCTCTACTCTCTGACGTGGTCAAGGAACTCAAAAGGAAAGTAGACAGTTACATTCCGCGCAAGAAGAAGGTCACTCCGTTGGAAGCGGCCTTGATGGAAGATTTCAATGATGCAGATGGTGGATTTGCGCGGATAGAGGCTACAAGAGAATTTCAGACATCTAGAGTGTTTCGTCCGCGACTTCTGGTGTATGGCGCGCCAGGGATGGGTCAACAATACATTGGTTCCGCTATTTTGCATCATTTAGAGGGATACCATATTCAGTCTTTTGACCTGGGAACCCTGCTTTCCGACAGTACCCGCACTCCAGAGGCCATGATCATTCAACTACTAGTTGAAGTTAAAAGGCACACCCCAAGTGTTATCTTCATTCCCAACTTGGACAGTTGGTTTGCAACTATCAGCCCTGCCGCCAGGTCAGCCTTTCTCAGTTTCCTTCGTGATCTTAAGCCTACAAGCAGCATTCTGGTGTTAGCTCTAATGGAAAACGATATGGCACATTTGGATCCCCAGGTCAATGCGCTATTTGGATACTCTAGCGAGAATCTTTATCAGATCCCTGCAACAACTAAGAGCATGCGCAAAGCATTCTTTGAGCAACTGATAACGTACATTAGGAGCAAACCAACAGACTTCCCCAACTTGGATAACAGACGAAAGCGTAGACTTGAAATACTGCCCGTCGCGCCCGTGGACCCTAAAAAGGATATGACAGAAGCTGAGCTCAAGCAGCGCAAGAGACGCGACATGCAAATCAAAAATAAGCTCAAGATCAAGCTAAGTGCCATCATGGAACCGATCAAGAATAGGTACAAGAAGTTTAAGAAGCCTATCATCGATCCTGTTTTTCTCCTGCACCTCTTTTTACCGACTCCTGGCCCTCAAATGCAGCCTTTGGCACTACAACAATATGAAAAAGCTGATAACGACATGATACTGGAAACAGGAACTGGGCGTCGGTTTTATAATATGGATTTGGACGTCATTGAGGAGCGTCTATGGAATGGCTACTATAGTGAGCCAAAACAATTTCTGGCCGATATCAAAATGATCCATGCTGATTCACTGACGAGCGAAGACCGGGAGCGAATCGTCAAGTCTTCTGAAATGCTGACGAACGCCCAGGTTTACATTGATGAGATTAATACGGACGCTGTATTTTTGAACGATTGTGCAGGCATGAGGGAACGAGAGGCTGAGGAACGAAAAAGGGCTCTTGAAACAGCACAGGTTGAGGCAGCTGCACAGACTGTCGAAGTGAAATCTACCATTCAGATAACCACTGCTCAAGGCACTGAGGCAAATGAGCAAGTTACGATCAATGGGACCCTAGAGACAAATGGCATGGTGAATGGCCATGCTGTGTCTGTTAATGTTAATTCCACTTCCCTGGTTCAAGTTGATGTGATGATGGAGGACGCTACAGGACAGATTGCGACTGAAATTTCAACTGATAGCACAACTAGCATAACTACAGAGCAAGATGTGGCAATGGTCTCAGAACTTATCCCACAGGCAGTTACTGAGCCAGAGTTACAACCAGATATGCCTGAGACAGAGACCCCGGCAGTCCGACATATCCCTCGCTCTTCAACATCTCAACCTGAGCCTCAGCTTGAGTCAAAGGCTGAGCCTGAGCCTGAGCCTGAGCCTAAGCCTGAGCCTAAGCCTGAGCCTGAGCCTGAGCCTGAGCCTGAGCCTGAGCCTGAGCCTGAGCCTGAGCCTGAGCCTGAGCCTGAGCCTGAACCACCTCTAATCATTTCTGAGGAAGCTGTTGACACGTTCAGAAAGAAGCTTGTATCAACAACCCAAGGCCTCTCAATTGAGCGCATTGAGCAAGTCAATTCAACACTGATCGACGCGCTTTGGAATTTACGTGAGGACTGGGACCGGAACCGCATTATGGAGAACTTGGAAACGAAACTGGAGCAGATTGTAAAAGCGATCAACCACAGTCCATTGCAACTACAGATGGATGATGAAGAGATGTCTGAGTGAGTACTAGAGGCAAAATTGAACTGGACCGTTATTTTTTTTTTTTTTTATGTTTGTAAACCCAATAATTGAGTTGACAGGTTTTCTGTCAATCCTTCAGTTTAGATCTAGTTTGGCGTTATATAATGCTCAACGCGATTTCATCGACGGGGGTTAGGTCATATGGATGTTTACCTACTAGGCATGAAAAGTAAATTAAAACACCACACGTTATATACCTCGACCTTCAACACCCTGCGTCAAGTCTTCGCGATCTACTCGGAGAAAAAAGGGACCATTTAATAATGTCGTCGAGCAAATATTCATCTTTGCCGGACTTGGTATGCCCTCCCATCTAGTTATCTAGTTTGTGAAGGGGGTCAACAATGAGCTAACGAGCTTCTGATTTTGACAGGACCCGAATCCAGTTGATTTATATGAAAGCGCAGATCCAGCTATCACTGACGACAATGTAAGACTTTTTTTTATTTTTGCTTAATCTGTAGAATTATATGTGAAGTTTGAGCTGACTCTGTGTACACAGGTTGACACATCATATACGGAATTGTCAAACCATCGCCGGCGGCCGTCAATAGACACATCCACCCTCGACTCAAGCCAGGCACGCACATTTTTCACAAACACAGTGGCTGACCCCGATATTGAGGGCGCTGATTTCGGGGATAGAATTGATGTGGTGCATAGCAGGGCGTCGTATGCCACGTACAGCGTCAAGGAGACCCTGGAGGCCAAGATTGCAAGGCTGGCGCGCGAGGTGGATGAAGCAAGACGGGAATTGGAGCTGGAAAAGCGGCCCGCTGAGTCGAGAGTCGGGAAGCAGAAGCAGTCAAAACAGCAGCAGGATGGGGAAGTGCTTGAGGGGCTGGAAGCAGTGCTCAAGCAGCTCCAGGTGTCAACCAGCAGCGCAGCCTCGACAGTGGATCAAAAGCTATTTTCGCATCTGACAGTTGTTGACACTGAATCCAAAACAGGGACATCCAAGAAAGATGATGACAAGATACCCAATTACAATGCGCAAATAGTTCAACTTGCTAGTCTGGAAGACCGAATCAGCAAACTTGAGAAAATTATAGGTTTGGCCGAAGCCGATTCATTCAAAGCCAGCTACCGGCCGGTACTTGAAACCCTCCAGGATCTGCGGCAGCGCCTTCAATTACTGACTAGCACGCCAGCCGCTTTAGATATGGCCGCCAACAACCTCCGGAATCTGATTACATCCATTGAGAAACTGAAATCAGGCAAGGCAACCCGCCAGCCCAGCACCACGTCCCCCAGTTCTAGTGGAACCGCACCCGACCACCCTTCAACATCACAATCTGAGTTGCCCTCTGTTATTGACGCCAACGGGCTGCCTGTTTCCCAGGCCGCCAAAATAGATCAGCTCTACTCAAAACTGCCCGTGGTTGAAAAGTTTCACATTCTACTGCCCAAAATTCTGGAGCGCTTGAAATCGCTACGGGGCATCCATGCAGATGCTGAATCTACAAATTTATCGGTCAGAGATATGGACTCAGTGATTCTCGGTCTTAAAACAGATATCAAGAACTGGCAGTCTGCATTAGTGAGCGTTGAAGAAAAGCTCACCAAGTTTGAAACCATGTCTAGCGAAAATAAGAAGGAAGTCAAGGAATGGATAGACGACTTGAGATCCAGAGCTTAATAATTCGTTTGTTTTCCTACATACTTTTTTTTTTTTTTGCTAATTACTGAGGAGCGGTGTAGTTCCTAATATTATCATGAGGACTCTGAGGGTAGTGGAGGCAGTTTTGCTTACTGTTGATATTTTGGACACCCATAAAGTCGGTGAACGCACCGACCAGAGATCGGCCCGAAGCAGGAGGGCAGTCCGCGCTAGACTCCCACCACATGCCTCCTCCGAGCCCATTCTTCTGAATATAGTCAGCCTTGGCACGAGTAGTGTCGGGATTGTCGTAAGCCACAAGGACACGGGCACTTGGGTCGTAGCTGTAAGCAGCCACGGCATCCATGTCAGTGAACTCTTGAGCACCGGCCTTAGGAAGCGCCTTGTAATCCCAAGTACCAGCTTCCCAAGAGCCCTCGCCAACCCCCGAAAACGATTTTCCAAGTCCATCAGTATTGGCGAAAGCGCGCCCATAAATAGGCATTCCCATTACCAGCTTTGAAGCCGGGACACCTGCATTGATGTAGAACCTGAGAGCGGTATCAGAATTGAGCTCGCCCTTGTAAAGATTGCTTTGATACTGAGCAGTACTACTCCAGGATCCTGCGTAGTCGTAGCACATGATATTCCAGAAGGACAAGTACTGATCCATGTCACGGATCTTAAGGGTCTGATACTGGGCAGGGCCGGCAGGGGCAGCGATACTCAGTTCAAACTGATCTCGAGGCAGATTCACTTGAAGGGCATATGAATCCAACTCGAGACGCAGTTCCTTAAGCAAGTCGACGTACTGTTGGGCTTGCTCCTCATTCTGGGGGTACTCCCAGTCAATGTCAAGACCATCCAGACCCAACTCCTTAAGAAGCTTAACGGCAGAAGTGGCAAAGGTCTTTCGACGGTCGGCGGTTGAGGCACCCTGAGACAACGCACTAGAGTAAGTCCAGCCACCTATGGAAAGCATCATCTTCACATGACGATTGGCCTTTTTAAAATTGAAAAACTGGTTGAAGCAACCCTTGAGGTATGAGGGAGGATCATTCCAGCTATCGCCTTCAAGTACAATGTCCTGTAAAGTTAGCACCTATTATTATATTGCATCTATATAAGACTTGCAACTTACCGTGTCTGCCCATTTATCACTCAAAATAATCTCACCGGTGTCAGGCGTAATATTGGCAAATGCGTAGAGAATATGAGACACCCTATCAAAGGGAATATCTTTCGGAAAGTGCTTTCTTGCATAGATAGCCCAGCTTGGAAACCGCTGTTAACAATTGGCCCTTCCCCTCATACAGAGTTCAACCCAACTTACTTGCAAAAATAAAGTACTGATCTGTAGCCACCAGAGTTGAGCACGGTTTGGCTGCCCCCAGGTGCCACGCCAGCATTGGCATCATTGGCAGTATATTGACTCATGAGTATTCCAAGGATGAATGCGAAAGCTATTATACTGATTAGCAGGCGGTATTGTTGAACAAACGGGAGCATTCTGGGTGCAGGGGATGTTGGAAGGAAGGACCGGGGACTTACCTGGGATAATTAAGTTTTAGATGGCAAATTGACTTGAGCGAGCGTTCTCAATATTGAAAGGGGCAATCAGAATGCTGAATTGCAAAATTATTCCAAAAACCGAGTAGAAGAAGTTGAAGGAAAAGAAGGTGAGTAAGGCAAAAACTCTGAACGTGTTTTTGTAGTGCAGAAATCCTCCACAACAACTCTAGTGCCCTGCACAGGTATACAACATAAATAATGTACTATACCATCCAGGCGCAGGTATTTTGCCAAGCGACAAGCAATTTCACCCTGAACGTAGCCTGAAAGTAGCGATTCAAGTGGTGGCATTGATGTGCCCAGGGAAAATTTAATGCAAAGGATATATCTATGCTGTTCAGGAGGAGCGCATTCACAGTTTGCGTTAAAGACATGTCTGAGAATTCATGGCCGTTAACTCAGATATCAAAAGAATAACGTTGGTGAAGAGCTTACAATTGATGTCATTCAACGGTGATCGAGAGAATATATATGTATATATGTTTTTCTTGAGACAATTAATAGGCGGGAAAATATTCAGTGGATTCGACGATCCATGCACACCGAATAAGCGAATGACATTATGGCCTGTATAAATTAAGAAGCAACTACGTATACATTCACGATTATTGCGGGCAACAAATTGTATACATAGGCATAACCACACTGTACTCGCATGACGACATGCAACCATCTACTTTGGCGTGTTTCTTGCTCATGACAATTTGGGGGAACCAGGTGCGTTTTCTATTGTAAGCGGTCTACTATTGGGCTATCGACCAGCAATAGTGAAGGTGAAGAACTTGATATCTGTTCAGTTAGTACTCACAAATTCAATGGGTTTAAGGGCATTCTTTTATATTCATGCACATGTCATTTCAGCCCCGTTCTCAGTTGAAAGAATAGGTCAATCAAGATGGCTTGGGGATTGTGCAAAAACCGATTGATTGTCTATTGTAGCTTGAAAACACTGACAATCTACTTTACAAATAGTCATCACATTTGATTTCAGGTGAAATGTGAACCTGCCTTGGCCAGACACTGATCACATTCACCTGTCCTGCATTCAGCCAGGAACATGATCATATCAATTGCCTATAGCTATAGTTCAAGGAACCGCATATCTGATAAGAATATGGGTTTGAGCCAGCGCTCATGACAGCAGCAGATGGTGGCTGTACCCAATTATAATGCCAAGTCAGATCCCAGTTATGGCCCCATGCATCTTGAGTCCGGATTATCCCACCTCCGCGGAAAAACTCTGGTAATTGAAAATAAAATTTGACATGTGCGCTAAACAATTTATTTTGAATTGAAATTGTCCGAGCATGGCTGTAAAATCCAGATTCCAAACTACACCTTAGTACTAGTTACCATTTGATCTCGATTCATTTGTCTGAAGTCTCATTGCTGATCCACAAGCCTATTACTTGCATTATATGCCAGCTTGATTGAGTGATCCAAGGTTTTGCTAATGTATACATGTTGTCCATGTCGGTGACATTGAATCAGAGCCAACGCCAATCTCCTTGTCAAGTTGCGGGTTTTGCTAGATAGATGTGAATCCTCACCCGTTGGTTCTTAAGCTTGATCTGGTTTGAATGTTTTAAATTTAAGAATAAAAACTTGGAATTTGGTGTCAATGCAGAAAACTCTCATGCTGCTTGGCTTTTGATTTTGGGTTCACCCTTGAATAAATTGGGTTTGAGGGCTTTCCAGGACTTTGCCTTGACTATAGGAGTAGGTGACTCTTTTTTCGGTGCGCTCTATTTTAGATATCGTTCCATGGAGGAGGTGTCGAATTTACCTGTGAGATTGAAAATCTGTCATTGACCCACTACCTCTTTTTTAATTGCAAGAGGTTCTTTGCAAGGAGAGGCACTACATGATCATTTGAACTTGTTATCAATAGCCTTTAACCGATTTTATAATCACGGCCAGTCACAGGTGTGAGCTAAGCAACAAAAGCAACAGCGGCAAGCTCGGTAATCCTAGAAAGTGACTAAACTTGCTATAGCTAAAAATCTGAGGTCTCTATATATATATATATATATATATATGCAAGAAATGGATGGCTTAGACATCAAAAGCTGTTGCACAGAACCATGGTAATCAACGGACCGGTTTCAAACTGAGCTCTAGAGCATCCTCAAAATGGAATGTCTATGAGATACATATACAACAGACTCTGCATCTTGCCATTCTGGCTCAGGTTCGCACAAAAAAGCGTTGGGTGACTTATAGAATGTGCGCACCAAAGTGGCAACTCTATGGCTTATTACGTATTTTTCCGTTGGTACCAAAGTACCAAATGATATATATATGGATCACCAAATGCTATTAGATATATAGATATCTTGAATTTGAATATTTCAATTGATAGTAACAAGCCAAGACGTTGGGTATACTGCAAAGGCCAAGCCAGGGTATGCCAAGCTTGTGTGTAATTGATGAACAAATCTTTTTTTTATTGACTTTCAAGTAGGTTTATGGAAACCGTTGAGAATTACCTTAACTATCGCGCCATCTTCCAACACTAGATATATCATTTACATTGGATTGGTTTTGGCAAAGGCGATGATCTCTTCATGTGAAAAAGGGCTGAGCAGTTTGACGGAATCCTGTAGGCCATAATAAGGGCTGGACCATCAACTGATTAGACGTTGATGATGATGGGAAGCGGTGGGTGCAAGTATTGCGAATAGAGCAGTCAGTGGGGAGGGATTTGTAAGATAAATTCATGGGACGGTAAAATTATATCATCTCTCACCAGCTACCCACGCGATATCGGTATCTACTGCCCATGAATTTGAAGCCGGCTTAACTTGGAAGAAACTATCTATAGCTTTGAGTAGTAGTATCTCGGTTCATCGCTTCTAGATGTCCTATCACAATTAGTTATAATGTATACATGTATATATCTACTTTCACCCAGTTCTCGGCCAATTACCTTGTGTTTTTGATTCAAACGACACTCCATCTATATCCCTGAAATAACGTTGGACTTTAGCTCGGCTGTAAAATGCACGAAAGGCAGTTGTATCAAGTAGTCAAACGGTGATGGTATAATCCCGTTCAACTTTAAAAACGCGTTGAGCTATAGGAGAGAGTGGCCTCTACCAGCCATATACGAACGACGACGTAATACCAACAGAAAGGAACCCGGGCATGGAGCAGAGATGCCGAACTGGCAAAAACTAAACCAAGATAGGCTATAGCTGGTCATGTTTTCGTTATGGTACCTACGTTATTTATATGATCCAGGGGGGGTATGTACAAACAGTCTTTGTTCTGTTATTCAGCAGTTATGAATCAATCAGCTCAAGGCCAACTCGATCGCACCGTCAAATAAGCCCGACGTGCTATTATACATGTTTACAGCCCACGTGGTTCCACGACCGCTACAAACAAACGGGCATAGTCGGTATATCTATCATGACATGACAAAGCACAGCACAGCACAGTTGATATCATGGAAAAGAAGTGAAAAGAAGCGACAGAACTTGCATGCGGTGGATAAGTCCTGCCGCTGCTATATAGCGCTGCTGTTGGAATTCAGGGCAGTTGGAAAGAAAGAAAAAAAAAAGGCCCGTACTACCTACACGCCTTTGCAGAAAATATAGAACTTGAGAGCGGAAGAACAGAGATTTGATGGATCGATCGGGTTTGGAAAATAAAAAAAAAAATTGATCATATGAGGCGTTATCTTGAGGCAGGACACGGTTTTTCGGGCAAACGGTTTGTCCAAGACGTGAACACGAGAAATTCATGTCTGTTTTGCCATCTGATCAAATGGTGATATTCCATGGCACGTCTGATTCTCTCAGGTAGCAAAGATCACAGAATGAATCAAGCCGTTGCTCAACGATGGGACCTTGAGACAGACTCTTCAAGGTAACGGTGCGGTGTGTCAAGGTAATGAAAGTTTCATTTGGTTTATAGTTTATTATGAAAAGTTTTACAATTGACTGAAAAAAAAAACAGGGCCCCTGGATCATCAACCACACCTTTCTAGCTATAGAATGCACTTCTTGATTCTAAATGCTGACTCTTGGCATGGCTCTCTTGGCTTCTCGGGGATTCATTTCTCAGTCTTGATTGTTTGTGGGTAGCAGACGACGTCATATAGAAGCAGCAATACAAAGCGATGCTCATTCATTCATCTTTGTCATCGTCATTCGACAGACTTTGAACTGTTCATGTCAATTGTTCTAGTCGTTTCTGTTCGTTGGGGCTGTTAATCCTTGATTTTCTATATGGAATAAATGAAAAAGCGGAACCCCGGCGCCTTTGAGAACCGATTTTAAATGCCGTATACGATCCATAAGCAAAAAAAAAAAAAAAAAA
>JAKTUH010000145.1:0-43401 GCA_030556585.1 Geotrichum carabidarum
ACCCGCTCTAACCCGCTCTAACCCGCTCTAACCCGCTCTAACCCGCTCTAACCCGCTCTAACCCGCTCTAACCCGCTCTCGCTGTCACTTCATATATATATTGCAATAAATATATCAGTTGATGATTGGAATAACATGCTTTAATTTAAAATATCAGATATTATTGAAATTTTAAAGTTTTTGCAAAAACATTATTAGATGTCATTTTAGATGAGATAATTCTCAGACGTATGGTGTACACAACTAAATCCACGAGCAAAAAAATACTAAATGTTGTTAAGAGGCAGAATCAGCATCCAGATGTTATGAAATGTGTTTTTGGCAGAATCAATACCAGATGTTGTTTGATTTTGTATTCCTTGCAAAAAAATATTACCAGATGTTAAATTTTCGAATTTCCAATTTTTTTTGAATACCAAATTTAAATTTTCTATTCTGCAAAAAAAGTGAAAAATAAAAAAAAAAAAAAAAAAAAAAATTCTTTCAAGCAAAAAACACTACAATGCGTGGTTCAGTAGGGCAACAGTTACACGGTTAAAAATCCTCGTGAAACCAGACAACCTCTATAAATAATGTCAGAATCAGGATGTATGTTCAGAATTTATGCACAGACATGCATTAATTAGCTTCAACAAATAGACCTATTTAAAGAGGCAAGTTTAAATTAACTTGCAAGATCTATCAGCTTTTAGCATGAAATTGGCGCTTATCTGTAACTCTACTAGCAGTCCAAGCAATATTGAGCAAAGTGTAATATTAAAAGAAATAATAAATGATTATTGCACATAGCAAATAAATAAGTAGATCAACAACTGACAATGGTTGAAGTTGTTAATACAATGCTAGAAAAAGAAACAGGGGAAAATAAATATCAAGACTTAAACAGCAGAACCGTTCAAAACTTGAGTTGAGAGGGGAGAGGATGTCTTCTGTGAGGCGCTTTCAGCAACTACAGATAACCCATTTTGATCCATTGCGCCTGAAGGCTGTGAAAGTTTAGACACCGTGGTTTCCACTCGATCCCGACTATTTAATCCCTTCTTCTGTCTCGAGTAAATAGCTTTCTTCATAAACTCGAAAAAACGGTCACCGTATTCAGAGGCAGGTATGGCAGATATGGTGATGCGAGCATTAGACATCCCCTTCCAAAATGTTTCCACACGTTTGAAGAAGGTATATGGCGTCAAGCAATCAATCACTCCTAAGTAATAGATCTCTGGCAAAGGCTGGTTGTCACAATCCGTAGCCTGAAATCCTCCATCATCGTTATAAAAGACAAGATCCCGTTGCCCAAATGAAGCAGCAAACATATCAAGTGTGCTCGTCACAGTTGGAGTAGTGGAGTTGACGGCCTTGCGGAGGTCTGCGGAATTCATGTGGTTGCCAGGTTTGGACGGGTCAAAAACGTAAACTGACTGGCGTAACGTATCACTCTTGGTTTTATCGTAAATACCCACTAATAACGAATAATCCATAATGTTCAAGCGTTTTAGAAGCGCAACATCTCGCTCTAGTTGAGAAATAAATAAGTGAGCCTTGACAGGCCCTAGGCTTAAAGATTCATTATTCACACTCCAGTTGAGATCCTTCAGAACGGGATTCAATTTCGGGGGCCCACCAGCTCTAAGCACGTATTCACGACCGAGCGTAGATCCCTTCAAATCATAGGTCCGATGCAAATCATGATGAGGAGGAAACAAATTGTTCATGACAATGAAATGAATCTTTCGCCCGAAAGGTAACTTGACACGATGAAGACCATAGAACTGTGAAATGAGAGTGTCTGGATTATTCTTGACATGATTATAATAGTCCTTCAAAATTTTGCGTAGCATTTTATGCTCAGAGTGGTGAATAGTTTTGATAATGAAGCGATAGTCTCGAGAAAAGTAGAAAAATGAACCGGACTTTCCTGGAGAACTCAACTCAGACACAATATATTTAGATGTAAGAGACATGAGATAGTCGGCAGGATCGAGTTTGAAAAGAGCACGTAAACGACGGAAGACCCATGGAGAGTAATCTTTAAACTTAAAGTCATATCTCGATGAAGGTATCAGTTCATTACCTCTAACATCAAAAGCGAGCTTATGACGGGCAGCAAAGTCGTTATCAGTGAGGTCACGATCAACCTTGGCATTGCAGCGAGAAACTGAAACACGAATCCCAGTCAACATGTAATATGCAGCAGCATAGTTTGCATGGCCTTCTGAAACTTTGTTTCCAATCAATACACGCTCGTCCTCTTCATATTCCTTTCGCTTCTGCCGTTTAAGTTCACGCATAGTGATGACTCTTTCGCGATAGAGAACAGTACGCTCATCTGGTAACAAGTTTTGAGTAGTCGCAAACTGCTGAGGAGGAAGGCTGCGGCGACGAACAATGGTCATAGGGGGCTTACTTTGATGGACACTTGAAGACCTAGCATCTTCAATGTACAAAGACGTTTTGGAACCAGTGGACAGCTGGGAGGATGTCGAATTGCGTTCAGCGACACGCATGCTATGTGGGGGAGGGAGTTGTATTATCCGCTGTGAAGATGAAAGAGAACGTATTCCGCTAGATCCTTGAGGTTCTTGCACAGGTAGAATGGCTAGTGGGTCAACGCTATCTAAAAAAGCGATAGGTTTTGAAAAAGTCTGATTCACTGAGACGGGATGATCAATAGCAATACCATAACCAGGCAAAGAGGAATCAGTCAGATCAAGCTGGGGATCTATGGGATTGACGGATGGTGAAGATGTCGGACTGGGAGAGCGATAGGTCGAAAAGTTTCTGTGTTGAGATAATGAAGATGCAGAAACCTTTGCAACAAGTCTATGAGAAGAGATGGAAGAAAGAGATGAAGATGCAGAAATAGCTCTTTTAGGTGATCGTTGCACATACTTGGATTGATGATGATCCTTTGATGTGGAAATGCTGTCGGTTGAAGAATCGGTAGGAACGCTTATAAGGTCTATTGTCTGAGGAAAAGGAAAATTGGGCTTGAGAGCAACTCCAGCATTGCTCAAAGTGGTAGTGTTGACCCTCCCATTAAAATGGATGTTGGGCGCAATAGAACTATTGTCTAAAGAATGATCAAAGAATTTTGAACCAGCATGATTTTCAACAGATTCAAACGACGTTGCTATCGACGACATGGACCGATTGGAGGGATTGCGCTCGCTACTATTTTCTTCGCTATTTGTTTCTTCACTCGACGATGGATTTCTGCTATTGAGTAAGAGGGCAGGATGCGGTTGTGGTGGCGTGTTGAGCAAAGGACCCTGTTTGAGCGGGAGTGTATGCGTGGTGTCAGAAATAATAGCCGAGGACTCAGTATGAAAACTAGGCATGGTATGCAGTGGTACCAGAGATGCAGAAATAAGAGAGCGGAACGAGGTTTCTTTGAAAGAAAGAAAGCCAGAAACAAAACGTGATAGGGGATGCGGAAGCGTCACCCAAAAGGAATGATCGGTATGTTGAGAAAACGCTCTTTTGAAGATATTCAACTAATTTTAAGCTATGACGACGATGTTAGAAATGCCGTGATCTGTCTGACGGCAGGAGTACCGGCTTTCATGAAAGATTGACGACTGGTTTGATGAGAGAGGTTGAGCTTAAAAAGTAGAGTAAAAGGTGTGAAAGCGTTTTGTCCAATATTGATATGCAAATATAAATGATGATGTGGTTGATGGAAGTAACGCGGTGATTTCAAAGGAGGGACTGTGCGAAGATGAGTGGCTTTTCACGACAAGGAGTGGATGAAAAAGGAGGAAAATATGGAGGGAATAAAAATGTAGGCCCAGTCAGTAGTGTATGGAGTAGTGAGTTACATGGACGGTGCCTTGTTGTGAAACTTGGCATAACTTGACCATATAGGGCAAGGGTACAATTTTTCATCTGCGCACCACACTGAGAAGGAAGCTGGTAGGCGTTGAAAGGCGGCCCAAGCCCTCTGGTCAGCTCTAGCGGAAAAGATGCCAAAAAGATAATAAGAGTGGCTGGTAAGTATTAGGGAAGAGATTTGTGAAATAGCTAAAGACGGCAGCTGTGGCGTTGGTCATTATCAAAGAGGTTCTTTGTATGGTCAATTACAATAAAGATCAGCAACTTTGCATAGTCCTATTGCATGGAAAATCCAGTGCCGGGCCGATTAGTTTTTTTCTGCCAATGCTAATTAATTAGGGAGCGGTGATGTTTGTTTGTTTTGTTTGTTTGTTTGTTTCCAAAAGATTTCATGGTTTCAGATTCACTCCTGTTAAGGGCATCTTGCCATTCAATTTCAACCCCTAAAGAGCCTCCCCCAGCATGAACTATCAACTGTGATGATGCCATCGTTTGTTGCTGCTGCGGAATGAAAAATATTCTTTTATTCCTAAATAAGGTAGCTTTCAATGCCTTATAAAACTATCAAACCACTAATATCAATAACCTTTAAAAGTTGCTAAGCTGGGCAGCAGTAATAGCTAAATTTCGGCCAATGTTAACAATTGTAAAAAAATCTGAAATGATCAAATGAAGGCGAAAAACAAGAGAAGAAGAAGTCAATTAGCTTAATTTTAAGTCCCATCTGAGGATCGGGTTGAACTGGCTGCTAATCAGAGAATAGCGCTGGAAATATCAACAAAGTATCTTGTACTTATTCTTTTCCTCTGTGAGATTACTTCAAAACCTTTCTAAAAATGAGGCTCTCGATGTATTATTGTGGTCAGGGCACTGCTCAGGTCTTTCAATCCATTGGGATGGTTAATAGAGTATTTAATTTGGAAATGGCTTGAATTCCAACAATCTATTTTAATGAAATATCAAGGTTGATTGTTCTAAATGTCGCAAAATTTGTGTTTGCCATGATATTCAGCGTGGACAGCTTGGAATGATTTCCTTAATGGTCGAAAAAAGACAGGAAGTTTAAATTGCTAACTACGCTCATTACAATTTGATTTTGTGAAAACGAATCTTACACATTTGGTAAACGAAGCAGGTTTTTGCTTGTGCACCGTTATAGTATCATGTATTATCCTTATAATCAAAGAAGTTTTATTCTCGGGTATTCTACTTAGTTAACGTTGAATAGCCTTGAATACTTACTATGTATGCCCATGAAAGTTTATTTACTGTCAACAAAGTCCTACCATCATTAAGGTAATACATTCCTGAAATTGACCACTCCATTAACTCAAGGGAACTCAATTCCAACATTCATGATATTTTACTCCCCTAAAAAGAGCCATAACTACTCTATCTAATTCTTTTGAAACTTGCGTTCTAGGATTCTTGATGGGGAAATATTTATCTTGCAACAATTTTGATCAAGTCCTCACGGATTCTTGATTTCAATTGAAGCAGGAATCTAAGCGTTTGAATTTAGCTTTTCTCAAAACTTAAATTAGAATATCTAATTAATTCAATGTTTTTTTTATGGCACTTGGTTCCAGTTAACGTGAGTATGGCTTTTTCTCCACTTCTTTATTCAGTGGGTATTGGCAAGTTATACTCAAACACGATTCGAGTAAGGATATAAATGACGTTTGCTTACTGTCAAAACTTTCGTTTACTATAGAATTGCCCATAAATCATCTACATTGATAAGATTAAAGTGAAGCTAATGGAGATGTTTTGGTTTTCACATGAGGAGTTGACATGTTGCCCTCACCTTGAGTTAAATTCCAATCTAGCTAAACGCTTTTCCAGCAAATCAGGGTACATTGAAAAGTTATCAAAATTCAGATCTGAATCAATATCAAGACTTGGCCATCGTGATTTCTTATGGCGATGCGGCTACTGTCGCTTCAATTTTTTTTGTGCTGTCACAGAAACGTGTCAATTGAAACTTGAAAAAAATCATACACGATAGTACTTGATTGAGTTCTTAATAGTTGCGATAGATTAAGCAGGATTTAAAAATTGAGCGAGATGGACATTTAATCCCATTCAAACAAATGAAAGGCTCTTGAGTAACAAAAGCCATTCAGAGTCTTGGTCGCCATAAACAGCACTATTCAAAATAGATCTTTATACTATTAAGCCCAGTTTGGCTGTATCAAAAATGGAACTAAACCTTACTTTCATATCTAGTTTATGTGAGCTTTGCTCAACTTACTGCCAATAGTTTGCTGATTCATTTGTGCAGTTTCTTCAAACCAGCGCAATGGTTCTACATAGCCGCCTACTGTAAAGTAATAGTTTAACTAGCCACACAGAGAATTCTTCCTTCATTTGTGCTCAGGAGGCTCGTCTTTCTGAGTTCATATTTATTAATTGGCTTCTACTCGCCTACTAAAATGCTCGCCTGTGCAACCTTCAAATCATTCTTTCTCTTGTTTACTTCCAAACTTTGCTTGTTTGCACCTTCAAATACCTTTTTGGTGAGACTCCTTGCCGAGAGTCAAATGTCTGCTCTAGTTCTGCAAATCACAATTATTTGGGTGCATTGCTTGTGACAATATATCAAATAAAGTTCATTATGTTGACCTTGAGAATTGCACCAAAAACACTGTTGACCCCAAATTTGAACGTTTCTGGTCAAATCAAGGTTTTGTCGATTGAAATTGGTTAACTCTGGAAGCTTCCATAAAGATAATTCCATCGTCGCCTTTGTTTATACTCAATTAGTTGGAGAGATTAGCCAGCCTAAAATAGAACCCTAGCCCAATACCTCAAAGTGCCTTTTACAGTTTCTGATGTTTCAATATCTCGATCCTGGTTCCATCCTCCAAATGTTTTTTGCGAAGCTTGGCCAAGGGAAAAAGGCGGCATCAGCGACGCCAGCTTCCGGTGGGCAGATCAAGATAACAAAGGTCAAAGTTTCTGTTGCTTCCACCGCATCCCGCAGTTCACCACATAGTCGATCTGGATCGAGTACACCAAACCGCGACTTTATAAAATCCAGAAAAAAAGCTAATGGTGCTGCTTCAGGCCTACCATCGCCTGCTAAGCGAAAGAGTGGCATTGGGTTAGCGCGCTCTAGGTCGTTAGAATTACCTGACCACGACGACTCCTCTTGGGCTACTTATTTCAATAAGAAACCTGCATCTTTTACGCCACCTATAGTCGACAATCGCGATCTGTTTTGTCAACCCAGTAGTAAGGCTGATATTATTGAGTCGAAATCGTTGGTTCAACATGCAGAATATAAGTCATGTTAGTATCAAAACTCCTTTTTGTCTGTGTTTCATCTTACTAACTTGTTTAAAGGCTTCACGAGCGAACCTCATTTACAATTCGAGTTAGCTATGCCTTGCTCTGAACAAAAGGAAAAGTAAGTTCCTTTTATTCAGACCCATCCCGCTCTAACTCTAAAGATATGTTGCCTTCAAGCCAAAATCTCTGGAAGACTATGATCCAGTATTGGAGGCTGAACTCGTCATGACACTCGTAGCTCAAAACCTCCTTCCGGCAAAATATACGATTGAGATCAAGCATCCCTCTCTTGAAGATTGTATTGTAAGACGGTATCGGCGAGCGATTAAACAAGACGACCCAAAAAAGTTTCTGGCCAGCGTGCAGGAGTACAACACATTGATAAACCAGGTTAGAGAACGTGGTGAAATCAAGGATCATATCTGCCAAATGAGTCAACTGCCCCTGGCTGTTTCCCGAACTCTTTTGAATCAAGTCTATTCTAGAGTGGTATCTCCGAGAGCACATGAGCTCAGAGATTACGAAGCCTTTTCCAATAATGTCTATGGAGAGCTGATGCCTGAATTCATGACGAGGCTTTTTCATGAAACGTGCATGACATCGACATCTGTTTTCGTTGATTTGGGATCAGGAGTTGGTAACTGTGTTTTGCAAGCTGCCCTTGAAGTTGGGTGTGAAAGCTGGGGATGTGAGGTTATGAAGGTAGCGTCCTCGTTAGCTGAAAAGCAACAACGTGAGATGGAGGAGCGGACAAAGTTATTTGGGATTAGATTAGGAGAAATGCACCTGAGATCAGCCAGCTTCGTTCATAACGATGAGCTCCAAAAGGTTGTGTCCAGAGCTGACGTTGTGCTAGTCAACAACTATGCATTTGACGGAGAACTCAACAGCCATTTGATTGACATGTTTTTAGACCTGAAGGAGGGATGCAAAATTGTTTCTCTGAAATCTTTTGTTCCCTCTGGCCATGTCATATCTGACCATAACGTTGAGTCACCGCTGAATCTCCTTACCGTAGAAGCTAAGGAGTTTTCTTCCGGAAGTGTAAGCTGGACAATGACACCTGGGCCTTATTTTATATCGGTAGTGGACCGGTCACGAATTAAAGCTTACCTGGATGGATCTCGTAGAAGACGCCGATAGAACTTGTTTTGATGATTATTGTATTAATAGCTCGAATGAACACTTTACAAACGTTTTGACAATGTTAATTCTGTTGATATTGATATAGTTGTAGCATTGGAATAGAAGCGAAAACTCTTTCTCGAGCTGAGAATCTTGCTGGCCAAGCAATCGTGCATACAGAGCCAAGGGTTATACACTGCAGAGACTTAAAATATTTCATTTTCAATCCAAAACTTTTTTCGAAGCAATTTCATGAATTCCGCATCTATTAGAGCCTTAGTTTTAACAATATTGTTGGGGTGATCAAGTTGGTACAAGAGAGAGTATGGAGGGAAACGTTCCATAATCCTTGGGTCAGAATTGCTGAAGTGAATGCGGAGTTGGCAGTATTTTCTAAAAGGGATATAAACAAATAGGACAACACAACCAAACTTCCTACTTTCACTACCAGGACTCATCTTCATCATTTGGAGCGTCATCTTTTGGGCGATTTTAACTATGGAGACACTAGAAATCCAAGCAAAATCTTTTTTGATCAAATGGGTCACAGTTCCTGAGAATTCTTCAGTTACTTGGCAGGTCAAGCCCATTAAAAAGTCGATGTAAGGTTTTTCTGAATCACATTCGCAAAGCTAATAGTTATAGTAATTTAGGATTTTTCCGCCGCATAAGTGGCAATCCAGATACTTCTTCTGAAATTGATCTCTCTGGAGCTAATGCTCCTCGCAGGTTCAGTACAACCAAGAATGTTGAGCCAATTGAAGATAGACTACAAAAGAGCGGACTGGAAAAAGTAGATTGGCACGGCAAGTGCAATCCTGATGAGCTCCTACGAAGCTCCTATGAAATTTCTGCTGGCCAAGGAGGAACCTACGCTCTTGTATTTGACAATACTTTTTCAAAAAATACTTCAAAAACGGTACACTTTAGCCAGAGAGTGGTTACTGCCGACAACACTTCATTGCATTCAGTCAGCCAAGAAGCAAGTTCAGCCACCAAACCAAGGTCAATGAGTGAACTTGTGGCAACCAAAGGAGTCAATTCTGCAAGCTTGCAACCAAGTTGCTTTAGCGATGGACGGCATTTGACGGGCGTAATGCTGAAGAAGAGAAGAAAAAAGCTTCAGGGATATGCCCGCAGGTACTTTTCACTTGATTACAAGTATGGCACACTCAATTATTTCACGGCACAGAATTCCTCTATTCTTCGAGGATCCATGCCTATTAAGTTATGCGTGGTCTCTGCTCGCGAAACTACTAGAGATATATATATTGACTCTGGCATGGAGGTGTGGAATGTCAAGCCTCTCAACTCGACTGATTTCAAAACATGGGTAGCAGCTTTGGAAGTTGCTCGCTTGGGCGCATCAGCCATTGCCTACAGCAGTCCTCAAAATTATTCCGATAACTTGCTTAGTTCTATGGCACCCGGCCCTGTAGCCACCAGACTTACCGCCATGCTTGCAGGTAGCTCCTCCACGGTCCAAGATTCAGCAAAACGGCATCTGCCTGAAAGCCTCAGTATTTGGGATCGAATGGAGGTTTTGGTGAATAGATTGGAATCTACTGCCCTCAAAGCAAGTCAAGAAGTTGGCCTGCAGGAAAAGAAAGAAAACGAGGGAAGCATATCTAGTGACACACTTGTTTCCAAAGGAAATGGGCCTGGCCCTCAACGACGACCCTCTTTTTGGAAACGCAAATCATCTCGCCAGTCTGTTTCATTACTGCCATCCCCAAGTTCCAACAGCTCCTCGCAAGAGTTGGGGCCAACTGATGGTCCTCCTCCTTTACCATTATCGCCTCTTTTACCTCAAGTCTTGTCAGACGCTTCACTGGAAACCATATCTAAGCTAAACTTAAAGGACTCGTTTGTTCCTACAGCAAACAACACTGTGCTGAAGCAGGTATCTAAAGAATTGCAAGATGTGCTCGCTGATTTCAAATTACTGTTACAAGAGTCCAAAAAAGGCCAAACTCTATATTTTAGCGGAAATAGGCGGGGCTCAATGGATGAGGCAAGTATCTTTTCGGAAGAATTTTTTGATGCAGAAGAATTTGACAATCCCGATGGAGTGGTTTATTTGGGTCATAACGAATCAAGCTCTGAAGATGAGGTACTTGCTGAAGATGATTCACCAAGTGATGATGAAATCGGAGCTTTCCCAAGCTCAACTCCTTTCCTTCCAATCCCCGTTGTTTTAAAGGAGACGACAGATGAAGAAGCATTGGATTTGCATCCTTTGTCGATTCTCAATGAGAGCGTTAAACGCCGCAAAACTGTGCCAATGGCCGTTGCCGCTCCGCCCAATTTCCTTACAATCATTAGAAAAAACGTTGGCAAAGACATGGCTTCAGTGGCTATGCCAGTAACAGCCAATGAGCCTCTCAATATCTTGCAACGATTCACCGAAATGTTTGAGCATAGTCGTCTTATTGATATTGCCTTGACATTTCCTGACAAGTCTCCCGAGCGCATCATGTACATTGGAACATTTGCTGCCGTATTTATTTCGTCAGCTAAAGTTAAGGAGCGATCTGGAAGAAAACCTTTCAACCCGCTTCTTGGAGAGACCTTTGAGCTAGTGCGCAAGGATCAAGGTCTGAGATTGATTACTGAAAAGGTGAGCCACCGCCCTCCCATTATGGCCATGCAGGCAGAAACTGCTGGATGGACACTGCACTATTCTCCTAGCCCCCAGCAGCAGATTTGGGGCAAGTCTGTAGAACTCAACAATAAAGGGCCGCTTCGATTATCAATTATATCCACTGGTGAGGTTTATGAATGGAAGCAGCCAACGACTTTTTTGAGAAACATTATTGCAGGCGAGAAGTATTCTGAGCCTGTCGGCAGTATAACCGTGACATGTTCAAATGGATGGAGATCTGTCATTGAGTACAAGGCTGGTGGAATGTTTTCGGGTCGAAGTGAAGAGCTAAAAGGAAAAGTGTTTTCTCCTGACGGTCTTGAAAAGCCAGGCTATTCACTTAATGGAAAGTGGACTACGAGTATTGAAATGACTACTCCTTCAAGCAACAAGACAATTTGGGAAACTGGCACACTTATTGATGGATATGTTAAGAGATTTGGCTTTACCGAATTTGCTGCGACTCTGAACGAAATTACAGAAGTGGAGAAAGGGTTAATGGCTCCAACAGACACACGCCTACGTCCTGATCAGCGCATGTATGAAAATGGCAATTGTGATACGGCTGAAGCAAAGAAACTGGAATTGGAACAGGAGCAGAGAGTCCGCCGAAGTGAGTTGGAAAGCTTGGGTGAGTCTTACAAACCTAAGTTTTTCGAGCTAGATGATAAAAGCAACCTATGGAAGTTGAAAAAGGGTGCTGATAATTACTGGGAGCGGCGAAAGCGTCAGGATTGGAAAGGCGTTCAATTGCTGTTTTGAAAAACTAGAATTATTTAAAATACTCATCATGTTGTTTATGCATTGCCAGATTGATCTGCTTAAACTCGGTGAGCAGCAAAACTATCGAGATTGAACAAACTAGTAGAGGTGGGGCTGGAATTGGGACTCTGAATCTCAGCTGTTCGAGTTTTGAATCGACCTATAAGGCAAAAATCAAGTAGATGAGAAAGAGTTTTTCAAAGTACGTAGCTTGTTGAGGTTGGTCAAAGATAGAGGCACTGCGACAACATACTTGCGGCGAGACTAGATTAAGCTCGAAAAATATCATTCAACACGTATGAATGCAGGCATGATCGACTATATATGGTGTGTGGATGGTTTAGTGGTAAGTTTGGTTAGAAACTACTTTCGGCCCTTGAGAAATTTAAAGTAAAGTACATAATACCACAAAGATAATACTCTAGCATATTCAAATCAAGTATCACTCAAGCTTGAAACACTTCAAAATTACAGCAAATAAAGAAAGGCGAGTGCAACAAAAGTCAACCGCAGTATTAGGTGAAGACAAACTCTTCAGCCCTGGAGGAACAAAAGCCCTAGGCCTCGACATTTTATGTCGCATAATAAATTTTGGATGAACGATCGATAGCTAGTCCTCACATTAACTGATGGTGATTCGAGGGGATTTCGGCAACTCCGATCCATCACCTAATTTGTCTTTAGGGAAGAGCAGCCTAGGACCTCATGTTAGAAGGAACAGAATAAAAGTATTTTCAACCTTTTTTTGTCGTCAAAGTTCCCGTTGTAGTGTGCCGCGGCCGTCCCATTTAATATGTGCTTTTTGATGACTCTGCTGGGCTTCCTTCCTTTTTCCCACAACTCTCGCTAGTGATTCGGCCCTTTTAACGAAACAATGACTACGCCTGCAAAAGATTCTGCAACATATCCAGACGCCAAGCCTCTCGACGGCGATGGATACACATTTTTCTTCGACATCGACAATTGTAAGTCTTTAATAGGGCTTGCTGTTGGGTGCTAACAAAAGTTCAGGCCTGTACAAGAAATCATCCGCCATCCACGAGCTTATGCAAAAGCTCATTCATCAATACTTTGTAACACACCTCAATCTTGATGATGAGTCCGCTGAGTACCTTCATCATCAGTATTATAAAGACTACGGCTTGGCCCTGGAGGGTTTGGTTCGCTTCCATCATATTGACGCCATGGAGTACAACAGCTTAGTGGATGACGCACTCCCTCTTGAAAGCATTTTGAAACCCGATCCTGAACTTCGTGCTATGCTCCAAAGCATTGATCGGACCAAGGTCAAGACAATGTGGCTTTTCACCAATGCTTACAAAACACATGGTCTTAGGGTGGTCAAGTTACTAGGAATTGACGACTTGTTCGACGGCATCACCTACTGTGACTATACCAGACGGCCTATTCTATGTAAGCCAATGGAGCAAATGTTTGAAAAGGCCCTCAAGGAGTCCGGAACCACCGATGGCAGCAAAGCTCTTTATGTGGATGATAGCTTTATCAACATTGAAGCTGCAAACCAAGTAGGTTGGCATACTACTATTCACTACGTGGATCCTGAAGACCCGCTTCCACGCAAACCAGCAGGCACTCATGTGATTCGTGAAATCACAAATATTCCCGACGTTTTGCCCGAAATCTTCAAAAAAAAAGTAGTTCACAAGTGAAGAGCAATTTATGAATAGATTTGATAGCTAATTATATAGTAGGCTATGTTAGAATTTACATGTGTTTGTGCTAGTTATTGTTTGTTTGGTTGTTTGGTTCATTTTTAAAATTTTATTTCACTTGTCGATATTGCTGTTGTTTGTCCTTGTTGCTGGTTGATGCTAGCTAAAAGCTTTGACCGAAATTTTATGTCCCTTTGCGTCACAATTTGAGCACGTGCTGCAAAGTTCGTTAAGGCCTCTTGGTAGCCTGGGCCCGGAGCTTTTTATTGTAACGAGAATTTTCGTTGACGTGAACTAGTTGGCAGTGCCTCTTGAGCGAATCTTTTCTTGTAAAAGGTTTAGAGCACACATCACATATAGCCACTGCTATCTCACCATGCTGACTGCGAGTATGTCTAGCCCACTCAGAAGGGGTAGCAAACCCACATACATGCCATGGGCATTCTTCCACTCTACAATGAAATGGCCGTGTGATCTTATACAAATCCATATGCCTTGCAAGCTCCATAATGGTTCTGACCTGCACAATGCAATGGTTGCAAAAGTAATTGCCTTTCTTACCAAGAAGGGCTTTTTCTAGACGAATGGGGTGCTCTGAAAGTAGACGCTCATGACTTCCAGGAACAACACCTGGGTTGGAATAAGCTTTATTAGGGTCACGAGATTTTGACAGTCCCTTATGTTGGACTGCCAAAGAATGAGGAAAGAGATGAGAAGGGCGAGGTTCAGTCGATGATTGAGTGCCAGAAGTCAGCATACCACCATGATCCTGATGAGGGTGATGGAAAAAAGAGCTAGATGTATGAGGAGGCATTATGGCAGAAATGCTATCTTCATGGACACCCAGCGCATCTTCATAATGGCCAGGGAAAAATGAGGAGGAGGAACCTGAAGTTGGAGAAATGACTTGAGGGCGATAAACATTATTCTGGTATGAGTTACTATGATCCATGTAATTCATTTGATCATAGCCTCCTTGAGTAAGGGCAATCTGACTACTGTAGGCCTGAAGCGGGTCAGACTGATATGCCGAAAACCCGGGAGAAGAATGGTTCACATACTGTGGTTGTTGTGGTTGGAGCTGAAGATGAGCTTGAAATTGCTGCTGATGTGTATGTTGCAGGTCCATATTATAATGGTCAGACCTGGCGATCTGGCGTGGAGTGTGCTGAGGCATCTGAGACTGATGATAATCAGGGTCCCTTCCAATTTTGTAGTTTGAAGACATTGAGATCTGGAGATGAAAAGAATTGGCTATAAGACTAGCGAGAGAAGAAAACCAAGTGAAGAAGAAGTGATGGAGAAGAAGAAGGAAAAAAACTGAAATGATGAAGAGGGACTCTTTAGATATTGTTGTTATTGTCTTCAAACTGTGAGAGATGGATAGCAAAGTGCACGCCAGAACAAAAGACCACACTGGATCAACAAAAAGTGTCAAGATCCAGCCTTTTAAATCAGAGCCTCAAAGCTGAGATGAGGCTACACAAGAAGGTGATAATATCGTCTGGTAAAATTTCAGGGTCTCGCCAGCCTTAAGTTAAGCATATAGTATGTGTCAGGTGCAGCAGGTCCTGATTTGAGGCGCAAGGGTCATTAGCGGGAGTTTGCGGGAAGCAGACAAAAAACACAAAATGATATAATGGAAAACCAGGTATCAAGAGAAAAACAGTGCTGGGCCCGTCAATTTTTCAAACTGAAATGCACGGTTCAAATGGTGCAAAATGGCCATTTAGCGCTTTAGAAGAACCAGTCAGTTTTTGTGGAATCTAATTAATGGGTATTTGGTTGATGAGAGGGCATTCAGACACTACTTTTCAGGGTGGCAGTTTGTAAGACTTGGCAGATAAAGTCAATTTGGTCTCGCCAAACGGATAATCCGTAGCATTCTAGGCTACTCGAGGGATTGCTGGACCGTCTGATAGTCGTTGTTGGTATTGTTCACATCCCTATCCAACTTCATCTGATATGATCTTCTGCCAGTGAACTACTGCAGACCCTTTAGTTTTCCAATCTTACTTGAAACCAATCGAAGAATCTCAGAGAGTTTCAGTCATCTGTCATACAAAGATGACCGCCATTTGATGTGGGAATGACATACATCTATGTATAGGTCGTAATTACCATGCAGTGACGGCATTTTGTGGAAATGCATGCCAGGAGAAATGCAGCAAATGATACAATCAAGGAAACTATACTGAGAGATTGATTGCGGTATTCATTCCAATGGGGGGTATCAAACTTGATGCTCAAAAGGTCCGAAAGAGGCGGGCCGATTGCTCAGAAGGTCACTTACTGTGAGCTATTGCACGGAAGTGCGCCTCCGCCATAATACGTTCAACACAGAACAATCACAATATAACATGTAGAAAATAACACAGAAGAAGGCAAGATTGGTTGAATGAAAGAAAAAGAGTCTTGAGCAGTATCCACAAGTGTAAACATTGAAGAAACTTGTGGACATTTTGCAAGCTTAACATGGGGCAAGGGCATTTTGGGACATTAGTTTCTCAACCTTCTCAGCTTGAGTGGGAGAAAAAAAAAAATTTTATGATCCATCTTTCCAACATCACCACGATCTTATAAAATGGAAGGTTCAACAAGCAAAATATTTTCTTATAAAGATGCTCTTACCAAAGGCATGGAAAATTTAGATTTGGACTCTTCTTCTGCTGACTCCACTCCTGTCGAGGAAAAAGAAAAATCAAAACCCGTTACAGCCCACGATCCAGTCACGACGTCCACTGCCAAAATCAATAAGTTGGTTCTCGATGCAGGTCCTCTCATTACTCAAACTTATAGCGAAATCCGCTTTTTTGCCAAGGCGTTTTACACTACTCCCGCCGTCTACGCTGAAATTAGGGACGAGCGTTCTCGAGCCAACTTGTCTCTTTGGGGCCCCAACTTGGTAATCCGCCAGCCTAAAGCTGTTCATACAAAAGCTGTGATGGATCTGGCTAAATGCACTGGAGATTATGCAGTATTATCCGTGACAGATATGCAATTGCTAGCACTTTGTCGTGAACTCGATGTGGAGGAGCATGGTGGTAGTGATGAGCATCTGCGCAAGGTTGCCAATGGTCCTGGTGCAAACTTGAGATTACGAGTAACTTCGAATATTCCCACACAAAGAGTGAATACTGGCAATTTTGGTGAGGGCACTGAAGAGGATACAGAGGAAAAGGAAGTTGAAGATGATGGGTGGGCAGTTGTCCCGCCCAAAAAAAAGAAGAACAATAAGTTCAAATATCCAAAGGAGAGCAAGGAGCAAGAACAAACTGTTTCTATTAAAGAGAGCCAAGAATTGGATTCGGGCAGATCTGAGGCACCAGACACTAAGCCAGAGATAATTGGTGAGGTTGACGCTAATGGGGTTGAGACCATATATGAAAACGATGAGAACGATGAGGATGAAGCGGGCTGGATCACAACGGAAAACCTTGAGGAGACTCTCATCAAAGAAAATGGTGAAACTACCTCAGATCCTTTGCCTGCGTCTGCAGATCCTTTGCCTGCTGCTGTTTCAACCGGTGATTTTGCTATGCAGAACGTAGCACTCCAAATGGGCCTTAATCTCGTCAATCCTACCAATGGTTTACACATTACCCGCGTCAAGTCCTTCATGCTACGATGTCACGCATGTTTCAAGCTTTGTCCTTTTCCACGCAATGGAACAGTTAAGCAATTCTGTCCCTCCTGTGGCAAGCCCACTTTGATGCGCTGTACGGTACAGGTGAGCGATGAGGGGCAGATCAAAGTATTTTTAAAACGCAATTTTCAGTGGACGCATCGTGGTAACAAATATTCCATGATCAATCCTCAATCTCACAAGTCTCGCCGCGCAGGGAGAAACGATTTGCTTGCCCTACAGTCGCAGGTTTTACTGAGTGAAGATCAAAAGGAGTATGGTCGTGCTGTCAAGCATGATATGTGGAAGAAACGCCAGAACGAAAAATTGTTGAATGAGTGGATCGGCCCTGTCAATGGAAGTGAGAGCGGTTCTGTTGACAGTGTGACGTCGCCATTTGCTATTTCTGGATACAAGCGCGATGCTGCCAGGCACACTGGAGTGCGTGTAGGGGCTGGCCGATATGTAAACTCCGTAAGGAAGCAAACCAAGTAGCCGCTTCCTTGAGCATTGTTTTGCATTAATTTTAGGTGATAGAATTTGTTTTTGGTTTCTTTTTTTGTATAATTGAATATTTAATTCAAGTCTTCATATATATACATTGTAAATAGTCTTGTATGGAACATATTCTACAACCACATAAAAAAAATATAACTATCCCCACGCAAGGATCTGAAAAGTCTTGAATCTCGGTTGCTTATGTACAACCAAAGCTTTATTTCTCTTGGCTCCAAAACCATATAAGCATGTAAAACTTAATTATAGACCTATAGTTATAGAGAAGCTTGGTTCCAACTATAACCTTGGTTACTGGGAACTTCAAACGTAGTTATTCAAGCCCACATCTTCCTGAACTTTCTTACTCCGCAAGTTCGGTTGAAAGACGATCCTGATCTAAGTGGCCCAAGTATTTTACAACAACCAGTGGCTTTGGCTCTCTCTTGGCTAGTCCAATCTTCGGCCTTACTCTGTTGATACTTTGTGAAGGTTTAGGTGACCTAGCACTATTGGGTGGCCTATTTACAATAGCTTTTCTCGCGAAATTTTAGTGCAGCCATAAGTACAACCTCCCACAGTGATTAGATTTAAATTTTCATTACTTTCAGTACGTTTTTTTCGCTAGTGCTTTGTTGCTTTTATATATAGCAGACCTTAGGCAGATGTATTTTCAGAGTGTTCTGTCAAGTTTAGCTGACTTTTCTGGGCCTTGTTTGGGGAACTGGTTACTACCTCCCTTTTTTTCCCTTCCTCTCTCATATTGACAAACAACCCTTCTTTGACCTTTTTGTCAGCACTTCCTTCTAACGCATGCATTCTACTCGTGGAGGGCCTTCTTATCTAATTTTTTTTCTCTGCAGTGCTTCATATTGATAAGCCCTGATTTCTATGGCCCTTTTTTCTAGTGTTACTCTCTCCCTGCTCTCTTCCCATGCAACGTCACCACTCTTCCTTAGATAGAGGGACGACCGATCTTACTGGATTCGCTCAATCGTCAGCTTCCTCGCTCCCAAATAGTACTTCAAATGGCTTTGAGCAATACAACAACTCCGTCCCACAGAAAAAACTGAGCAACAACATTCTTTCCGACGATGATGTCTCGGACGACACAGTTTCATCCTCTGATGGAAGCTTCAAGCCACCCGTTCTCAGTGACTACTCAAAAGCCCTCCTCTCCGATCCTGCGTCTTCTAAGGCCAAGGCCAGATTACCGACGAGCTCGTCAGCATCCACCATTCAAGAATCAACCAACACACCCAATATTTCATCCGCATCTAATTCGTCTCTCCGTATCGGCAGTGTTTTTTCATCAGGACAGCCACTTATGCATCAATACAAAAGCCCTAGGGCAACTGCTCGAGCGAGTCCTATTAATGGAACTCGACAACAGCATGAAATCCAACGTCATCTTAACCGCGTCAAGCTTGAGCAGAAAAGCGCTAGCGAAGAAGATCTTAATGACCCTATTAGCGGGCGCCTACGGCATCATTCAAGCCACTCAAGCAATGGAAGTAATCAGTCACTTGGTGAAAGGAAAGTTTCTTCGTCCTCTCTCGACCTTTCGCTCCCAAAACCAGCAGCAGGTCTAGAAGCCAAATCTGTCCCAGACAGCCCACGAATGGGGAGTGAGCCTGCGGATGCAAACGTTGAAATTAGCAATGATCAAGCTTACTCACCTATTATTGGGGAGGAGGTCATCAACAAATCACCTATTATGGACTATTTACCATCACCAAGTGAATCTGGGGAATTCATTGCAAGAAGCCCACCGCTAGGATCATCTTTGATAGATCACAAAAGGCAAGATACTGCTTTTGGCTTTTCAACCCCTGGTGTCACTAGATCAACAAACCCTCGAGCTAACCCTTCGACAATCCGTGTCAAGCGTTTTGGTCGTGGTTTGGGACCTCCAAAACGTGCAGTCCCTAGAGAAAGTGAAGAAGGGCTCAGCAGTGCTAACGAGAATGGGGATCATTCTGAAGATCTGGATAAGCCTAGGAAAACTCGTTTTGCCCCGACTCCGATGCAGGATGCCAACTATTCTGTTGACTCACCAATGCTGGATGCTGATTTTTCCAGTCCTCTTGTTGATAACCTAGATTATGAACCACCCACTTTGCAAAAGTCTGATCAGTATAGCAGTCCACTAGGTCGTTCCAACAGTAATCCTAGTCAGCTGGCTGAATCATTAGCAGATAGTGATAGGTTCAAGCAAACTGAGGAAGAAGTACCCAAGATGGATAGACTAGATGCATCTGAGAGTGATGCTGCAAGAAAGCGACGTTCTGAACTGTACGACGCGGCAGAGCGTGCTCATTCTGTATCAGCCATGGAAGATAAGGAAGAAAACCTTCATAAAGAGGCCCAAGAGGTGTTAGAGCGGCAGCATGAAGAGTTAAAGCATCATCTTCAAATTCAAGAGCAGCTTATTCAACAGCAACAAAAACAGCTGCAACAAGCCCAACTGCAGCAAGCACAGTCTCTTCATGGTGACGACCCTATGCAAATGCAACACCAGCAATTCATGATCATGCAGCAGCAGCAACAACAACAACAACAACTCCCCAAACCAAGTATTATTCAACCTCAGCCAGCTAGTCGCAAACAGAAGAACATGATTTACGTGAACAATCAACCATATCAACGTCTTGAACTTATAGGACGAGGTGGCTCTTCCAAGGTTTACAAAGCGCAGGCTTCTAGCGGCAAAGTTTACGCCATCAAACGAGTTTCATGCGATGATGACATTGATTACTCTGTCCTTAAGGGGTTTAAGGGCGAGATTGATTTACTGCAACGTCTCAAAAATGAAGATCGAGTTGTGAAGCTGATTGACTATGAAATGCGCCCCTCATCAATCTATGTCGTTATGGAGTGTGGTGAAATTGACCTGGCTCATGTTCTTAATGCTAGGTTGTCTCAACCATTAGACATTTCTTTTGTTCGGTATTACTCTGTCGAAATGCTGCACTGTGTCGCTGCTGTACACCGCCATGATATTGTGCACTCTGATTTAAAACCTGCCAACTTTCTACTTGTCAAGGGCATGCTTAAAATTATCGATTTTGGAATTGCCAATGTAGTACCCGACTATACATCCAATGTTCATCGTGATACCCAAATTGGAACCCCCAACTACATGGCTCCGGAAGCTCTGCTCGATGCCAATCACATTAACGCTGCCACCTCAAAGACTCCTGAGAAATCTAACGACTCTAACGACACTAGTAACGACCGAATTATGAATAATAATAGAAACAGCATAATCAGCTTGAACAACAGCAACATATACGCTCCTATCCCACCGCCAGTCAAGCCCACTACGACCAAGTTTAAAGTTGGCCGTCCATCAGATGTCTGGAGTTGTGGTTGTATCATATACCAAATGATTTATGGGCGCCCACCATATGGTGGATTTCAGGGTACGCAGCGCATGCTAGCCATCATGAATCCGAAGGTGCAGATCAATTATCCCAAGCAAGGTCTTGGCCAAGTTAGGGTTCCCAAGGAGGCGATTGAAGCTATTAAAGGCTGCTTGGATAGAGACCCTACACAGCGCATGACAATTGACCAGGCCATGAATGGGTCATTTTTGAATCCGCAGGCTGTAGACCGCAAATTCATTCAGGATCTGTTATCCCATGCAGTCAAATACGGAGCAGAGCGAGGAATGGCTGTTAATGGCAAAGAGTTGGATTTGCTTACAGATACGGTGTGGAAGAAAATCCAGGCAACCAATCTTTAGGGGAATTATTATAAATATATCAGAGCATTTAGATCAATCAGGGAAGCAAGAAACTAAAACGCAAACAAAAGGATTATAATGATTTTAAACAGGATGACTTATTTTACCACTTTTCTTCAGGGTTTTTCTTGAATTCTTCGTAGGCCGCAAAGTTGAAGACAGAGATTTCAGTTTCATTTTCTTCCCCATATTAGTTAAAACAGTCAACCACATAAGCATTTCAACATACCAACTCCATACTGCAACAAAGTTTTGGACGGATCAGACATGATCCAGTCTTCGTCATGTTCAAAATTTATAACCAAGTTCATTGTCTTGGAACCATGAGCCTTGGTGTAAATCTTGAGTGAATCGAAGTCTACATTTCTGTAAGGTCTTAAAGCACCTGTGGTTGCAATCACTAAAAGCAAAGTTTGCCCCAGTCAGTCTCAATATTCAGAATATAAAGGTCTTTGCCTCATACATACTTTTCTTGGTTTTCTCCAGAAGATCTCCAGCAGTCATTGTAGTCAGATCAACATCTTTGAGAATCTGATTCTTAATGGTTCGGTAGGGGAAGGATTTGATAATGCGGACCGTCAAAATTGCCATAGACTGAGGGCGCAAAGTCGACGTCAAGGGCTCCTCTTGGTCGTAATCTTGAAAGGTAGCCATGGCTTGATTGGTGGTAGTTCCTACCGATTAGAAATGGCAACAGGCTGGTGCTCTGATTGAAAATGTTGTGTGAGGACGCGAAATTTTACTATTTAGAACTAGAGACTTGAGACTTGAAACTTGAAACATTTGAGTGAAGTGACATAATGGATGCATAAGCCTCTGCTTTTGTCTTTGCGATTTTCACACAATTCTTGAATCTCGACTTTCTATGATACTCTGGTTGACATGATGGTATAAAGTTGTCATTTATCTGGCTATTACATAGCTACTAGCTTCTTGAAGTAATCAAATTTATCTAGAGCCCAGCTTCTCCAAGGCACGAGCAGGTCCAAGTTCATGCCACTCTTGCTTGGTAATCCACATAGAGTCGTTCGCACGCATGATATCAGCAAGCACTGCACCTCCAATAAATACCATGTGGCGACGACGAGGAGGATCCTCAATGCGAACCTTAAACTTGGATAGGCGCTCAGGGTCACCCTTGAGAACGCGGGCGAGCCACAGCTGCTTAATCTCCTTTTCAAGACGAGAGGGAAGACCAGGATACATAGAAGAACCACCTGAGAGAACAACAGCACGATAAAGGGCTGAGCGAACGTCAACATCTGCGGATTGAATAGTGTTGAAGAGAGACTCTGCAATACCAGGCTGCTCACAGTCAACAAGGTGGGGCTGGAACAGACATTCAGGAGCTTGGAAACGTTCCGGTCCGATCTTGATAGTGCGACCATCTGGAAGATCGTATTTCTCAACTAATACCGTTGTCTCCTCAGCAAGCTTAGTATCATACTCCAAATCGTAACTGACATAGCAGAACTTCTCTTTAATCTGGCGCACAGTTTCAAAGTCCGCAGTTCGGTTAAATGCATAACCACGTCGCAACATGAGACTGATCAACTGGCGAGTGACATCACGACCAGCAACGTCCAAACGACGTACAAGATGATTCAAAACGACAGACTCATAGACAGGCACAATATGAGTAACACCATCACCAGAATCCACAACTACACCTGAGCTCATACCTTGGGCATACAAAGCGAGAACTGCTTGAATGGCGACATATACACCGTTGAAGTTGTACTTTTCAAACATCATTTCAACCATATGTTGACGATTGGCAACAGGATTCATTGGTGGCTCGGTAAGCAAAATTTTGCGTCCTGTAGTATCGATGTTCATGCGCTCATAGAAAGAGTAGTCCCATAGATGGCCCATGTCTTCCCAATTCCTAATGATACCGTTCTCCATGGGGTATGTGACTTGAAGTGCAGTTCGCATGGCACTAGCTTCGTCACCGCACATGATATCTTTGATTTCAACATCCATGCCGGCAGCAGCACGTTCCTCCGCTCGTAGAATTGGGCGGCCGACTATTGAAGGAAACGTGTGGTCCGGAAAGTTGGTTCCAGAGCGCCCAATTTTGACAAAACCAGTACCCTGGTCAAGGACTGATTCTTATTAGCAAACAATGATATCATTGAATTCTTGCGGCCATCTACTTACCAATGGGTGCCTCGTCTGCCATTTGATAGGATTACTGTGTAAAAGGCGGGAAGGATTGAATAGTGTAAAGTTGGCAAAAATTACAAATGACAATAAGCCTTTGAATTCTCCTCGTCGTAAATTGAGTTCAAGAAAAGAATATTGACGTTTAATTTGTTCGGCCAGGTCTCAATGAATGAGTGAATCGCTCAGAATCTGCGGTGCCTTTGTAAGATGGATGGTAGAGGGATATTTTGGGGGGAAATGGGTGAGCTGGCTGTGTACCGTTGGGGTTAGGGTGTTTGGTGAATTATCAGATCTTCCAACATCAACTGGAGTCAGGAAGCTAGGCATCAAGACATTTCGATACGTGCATTGAAGCTATCGGCTTTACCTGCTTGAAATATTTTCTAATTTGTGGATTCTGTGAGATTATTTATGGTTTTAAATTGGTTTTCAAGGGACGAGATATGGTTTTCAGTAACTCTCCAGGGATCAACCTTTTGGAGACTCAGCGAGAAAGTTCTTGTTTTTTGCATCATCCTCATATTATCCTCCTTTCATGTAGCTAGTCTGCGCTTGTAATCATTACGATCTATGATAAAAGAAAATACATAAGAACCCCCACACCGCAATAGTGTTCAGTTCAAGATGGAGAATATCATGGGATTGGTGATTTAAAATGGAAGTATCTATAAAGAGAGTAGGTGGATTCATCACCCCTGTATTTGTACCACACTGAGCTTGATACATCCTCTCTAGCCCATACACGATTCATGCTCGACTATTCCAATGGCAAAAACTTTTTTATCTGAAAAGTGGGCTTAGGACCCATGTGTCTAGTTTGAAGAGCAGCCAGTCTCTTCAGCGGTAGTAGTGAAGTGCAAGCTCATCATCCTTCTTTCAGAATGCTGGAACATCTCAATGGCAGTTGAGTTTCTTTCTCAATGTCTGTAGACGAGTATGTGGTTGATGGTAACTCTGTTCACATCATATCCACATCCAGTCGTTTCAGTGCTGATAATGAAGAAGAAACTGAAAATCAAGATGACCTTGGTAATTCTCCACCCGCTAAGAATCCCTCTTTGATCTTGAATTCTACAGAAGATTCCCAGCCTCTTGCGCCATGCATCTTCAAGCCTTGGGTTTAGCCCTCTATTGAGTAAATCAAATTATAGTCGCAAACTTCAAACGCGACTGCCGGCACTACAAGGTCAAAATTCTACAAAATGAAGGTCATTATGCTCTGGAGTATTATCCAAATGAAGTTGCTGAGACCATTTCCAACTTTTTCATGAAAAATAATGTGAACACTGCCTGGTAAATGATGAATTACTGATAAATCATAGACTAACCCCTAGATGTTTAGTATAATACATGAAATTCTTCCATACTTTACTTAAATATGGAGTCACCTTGTCAAGCTTCTGCCACTTACTCATCCGTAGCGATAAAGATATCTTGGTTATAATAGGCATTGCAAAAAATGTAAAATCAAGTCGTAAATAAATAAATATGCTTCGTGTATACAATTAACTTAACATAATGTTAACATTGTCATCTTGCAGAACGTATCTCCAAGCTGCTCGAGGGTTGTTTTCTGCACGTCTTTTCCAGACCTCGTTAACAACAAGACGTGCCTGAAAGTAAGTTCCCAATCCTTGAATGGCCAGTTGGTTGAAAAAATCAGTAAAAAGTTGTTGCATCTCCTCACTTAAAGCTTCACATGCTGCAATGAAAGCAGGAAACATTAGAGGGATAATCAAGGGGTTGGCCTTGTCATGGTTCAACCCAAGTAAACTATTTAAGTGGTCGAGAACAGTCTTCACAAAACCTTGAAGCGACGCTGGATTAATCTCGCGTACATTGGTGTAATGATATATCAGAAGAGAATAATAGCATGCGTTCGTGTGGTGATCAATTGCAACACGAACATCTCCAGTAAACTCATCTGGTAGCCGGGTTTCGTTATACCAGGTACCCCATTGTTGAAGGGACTTCTGGAGAAGGTTGCACTTCTCAACTGTGGCCTTGTTGATTTTCAACTTTTTCCATCGCATGTAGCATACCTGACGAGAAAGTTTAACTGTTCTACTGAAGAGAAGTGTAAGTGAATCGGGAATGCAATACATGGCATGAGTTGAAACAAGTTCATTGTCGTAAAACGTCACAATGGGAGGGACATTTTTAGAATACTGGTTCCAATATTCTCTTAACTGTGATTCGCTCTGAATATAAGAAAGAGACTCCAAAGATTCGGGAACGGAGTCGGGAGAAGTCTTAGGGTCTGTTTCCTCTTGCAAAAGTTCAATTTTCTCCTTGTTATTGAAATTGCGTGTGTAAGCATCTGGAGAGCCCAAACCAAGTTCAGCAATCTCAGCAAAGTCATCCCATCTTCGATTGTCAATCACAAGATCATCCATGAGAGTAGGATTAAGCGTTGTTGCATCTTGCAGAAGACATAAAAAGGAGCTGATGCGGTGTAAAACTAGTGCCTTTTTGGATATGCGACGACCGCTTTGACGACGCTTAGTCACCAAATGCTTGCATCCTTGGAGATGAAGACGGCATTCTTTCATTTCACCAGACACCACATCAATCGTGACCATCGAAAGCATGGCTGTCATAATGTCCTTATGCTTGAGAGAAGCAAGAGACTCAGTTTGAATGCATGTGCGAAGGCTCTGAAGGGCTTGATTCTTGAGAGATACGCCAAGTGAAGTATAATGTGTCTTTTGCTCTGAATTCGCAGGAAGTTTGGACGCAATGTGAAAGGCGCTAATAGATAGTAAAGCATGTAGAAGAGACCGTCTAGGATTAGAGCAGGTACCAAGCCCAACAAGTTCACCAATAGCACTAATAGCTCTGGGAAAATAAATGGTCTTCCAAGCTGTTTTTTCATGGGCAACCACTGTCATAACTCTGGCAACGTTTTTAATGTAATGATTCAGGAGATACCGTGATTGGGGTTGAAAGTATTGTGAATTGGTAGGAATGCCCAAACTAAAATCATTGCTCAAAAAATGGTTGACGCTTGGACCAGACAGTGAAATGAATAGATCTGACTGGGAGGTTGAAGTAGAATCTTGTAGAACTTCTTGCGCAGGTTCTGGCTGGATGGTCTCTGTTGCAAAGATATCGCCTTCTTGGGATTTCTCTGGAAATGTGTTGGAGAGCAGATCAATATGTAGAATCTCATCGTGTAGAGAGTCCAGTATGTCGCTAGGAAGAAACAACTGATTGCTCACGTCTGTATTGGGCAGCTGGGTTTTCATGGAAAAGCCTTCAACTTGGTTAAGATTTGGAAGCATGAATGCTGTATCGCTGATTTTTGAAGAAGAGTCAATGAGAGAGTCTAGCTCAGGAATATTTTCTAAACTCATTTCGGGCACAGCTTGTTGGAATGGAGTGCGGTCTGGATTTAATGGAGATTGAGAGGTACCAGCTACAAAATTAGGAGATGCTTGTGAGCCTGGGCTATTCGACAATGGGGAACCATCAGCGGTTGCTAATCGCTTCTGCCCTCCTCGAGCTTCCGGAGATATTTTCCTTTTCTTTGCCTTCTTATTGTTGGGTAAGCGTCGCTTTGCGCTCTTGACCCCCTGAAACACGCCAAAAGGGCCCAGTACTTTAGTCTCGTCGCTCTGAATTTTCGGTGAATGCAATTTAGAAAGAATGATATCCATATCTTCATAGTATTCGTAAACCATATGGGGAGGGTACTGTACAAATTCGACATTACGGCGCTGGAAAAAGTCCTCCTCACCGCCAGTCGCAGCAACAGGCTCGTTCGTTTCGCCCTTAGCATTGCTTGGAGACCATCGAAGTTTGATCGAGTATCCTGCACATTGCAGATTTGCCTTTTCGCACCGAAAGCAGGTTGGCCGTCTCAAATCGCATTTGATTTTCCTGGCACGACATGTCCAACACCCAGTGAATGTTTTAGTTCTAGACGTCGGAGCTGGAGGTGTAGGGTTTGTTGATGTATATTTAAACGGTTTTAAAGACTTTGATCCTTCACTTTTCGCAGTTGCTGCGGAAGGAGGGGTCTCAGAGATAGGAGTATCTGGCCGGGAAGTAGAGGTGGACGGAATATCATCTGGAGAAGGAGTCGCAGCTGCTTCCTTGGTTTTGGAATCAGTCATAATCAAATACTGAAATGAAACAGACCTATCGTAGATTTAGCATGACATAAGGTTAGTCATAAGCATTTCTTTCGTAGATCAAGTTGTGAGAGCAGATGCGAAAGTGAATCAAATGAGAAGGTGCAAAAAGTGGAGCGGGAAAGGTCGAGGGAAAAAAAAAATTGAATGTCCCACAGACTAGAGCTAGCTCGTTAACTCTTCACGTTTTTCTGAGTCAATGCTTATTCATACTATTTGTTTTATCAGTCAATTCAATTCAAAGAGATCATCTGTGCTTTGAGCACGCGCCCAAATTAAGCTCTAAATGCTTAGAACCAGGAAGGCAGCTGTAGAGATAACGATTAAAGTAAGGAGCAGGCAGTTAAGAATTCTTTTTATCCCATGGTTTGACTTTTGTTCTTCCACAGCACCTTTCTTTCAAGCCTAGTATTGCACTTAAGCTAAGTTAAGTATTTATTACAATTAATATTCATTTGCATAAAGTAGCATTCAATATTCAGTCGTTAGAAATAATTTTCAAGTTTCGCGCTTCCGTAAGTCAAGGGAAGGCTAAGCCAGGGCTAATAACCAAGGTAGTGTCCAATTGACTCCAAATAATCATGTTTTGACTGAGCAAAGTGCTGAGGAAGCTCTGCCTGCAGCATAATCTGAATAGCCAGATATCAATGCCAGTGGCCTGCCACGGCAGTGGTCATTTCGTTTTCAATGGGTACTTCAGCAGCCGACGATACGGCAAGTTTGTTGACCCAGATAAATACCAAGTATACTTGCATCTCAACAGCAGTAAAGCTAGAGATGGAGTCAACTATATAGAAGGCAAGAACGAAATCCTGCAGGATAAATGAATGCCTCACTTGAATCAAGATGCCAGAACTGGATCCCCTAGAAGAAATCATCTAAGGTTATAGGCTTGCTTCCAATTTTATGGCTTGTACTCAAAGAACTGGTACCTGCCGTTGAATAGTTCAAATGTTGCAATAGTAGACTTGCCGTTCTCGAGTCATCGTTGGACGACGAAGACTTCTCTGAACTATTTCCGCTTCCCTGGCTTCGATGAAGTTGTGAAATTTGCCGTGAGTGTGCGTACTGGTGTCCATACTGAGATTTGTCTGACGAGTGTGACGAATTCTGTCGAGACATCGGCCGACTTCTGTAGGCTCCATCAAAATTGCTTGGAAACATGTCTGTACTCCGTTCATACTTCTGGCCAGGGCCCAAAGGTACTATCGGTTTGACTGCCAGCGAATACTTATCAGAATCAGAAGTAGCCGAAGCAAAACTAGGCTTTTTGACAATATTGGTCTTGAGGGTGCTAGCATAGCTCATGTGTTGTGCTAAAAGTTCGCTTGAGGTCATTTGAGTGCCATCCATAGATGAATGTGCGAGCAGCCATTCCTTAAAATCGTTTAGAACCTTTTCACTTCTTTCCGGAATTTCGAGAAAAAGATCGTGGAAGTAGTGTCTGTAACTGAATAAAGTGGCCCAACCCCCCTTTTCAGGATTGACAAGGGAATTCAGCAGTTTGACGTAGTCAACGCTCGCTGAGTGTTCGTTGATCATGTCGGCGGTTCCATGAAATACAGCAACTGGTTTTGCAACGCTTTGTGCCACCCACTCAGGTTCGAGAAGTTTCTTTGCTCGAGCAAACATGGCTTCCATCAGGGGTCCAGTGGTACGAGTTCTGCGTGGATTTTGTTTCATTTGGGCCAATCTGTCTGGGTCCGTTGTCAAGTATTGATATTTTACCTTAGCTGGTGCCCTGATTGAGGGGAAGTGCTTGGAAAATATGGGGACAACGGATTTAAGAAGCAGGTTCGGGTCGGTTTTGGGCTAAGTGGTGCGTTAGAGCAGCCATGAAGAAGAAATAGCACTCTACAAATAGAGAAAATCCACCTAGAGAAGATTTCAATCAACTCATGAGTGGGAGGATTCTCAGAGTATAACTGGAGGGGTGGGGAAACTTACATGTAACTTAATTACTGGGCAAAATGCAGCGTAGCCCGTAATTCGAGATCGATACCGTCCTTTCACAAGATAATTCAGCACAATACCGCCTCCCTAATGAAATGTTAACTGACTGAAAAGTTGATCAGAAAACAGGTTAGAACTTACCATTGCAAGGCCGGCAAGAAACAAGTCTCCAGAGTATCCTCGCGTGACCTCCTCAATCATACGGTCCAAGTCTTGATATACAAGGCGTTCATTTGTGACCCCAAATAGTTTTCCAGGTGAGGTTTCGCCAGAACCGCGCTGATCAAAAGCTGTGGTCTCATACCCGAGCGTTTGGAGTCGTGGCCAGATATGAGTGTATGTGTTTTTGTGGTCGCAAAAGCCATGTAAAAAAAGAATCTTGCCTCTGAAGGGAATGCCGTCATGAGCAGGCTGCTTTATATTAGCATAAAAGGTCGCCCAAAGGTCGAAAAGAGGAAACATACCCAAGTTTTTGCGTGTAGATAGAGGTCTTCAGAGAAGACATGAGTAATATAAGGCGCATTAGAGTCCAGGGTTGCTGATGTTCCTTGAGAAAGCATTGTAGTATTCGAATACATATTGAATAGTTGACTGGTACAATCAACAAAATCCAGGGTAAAATTCTTCAAGGCAGGAAGGAATGGACATTAATATATATGAATTAGAGTAAGCTTATAAATGGAGATGATAGAAGCCTTTGGTACATGACCCCTCTCGCGCTTTTATCTACTTTCGTATAAGTCTTGAACAACAGTTTTTTTCCTACGTAAATTGATGTTTCGCATTTATGCTGTTGCAATAACATGATAATTTTCTTTTTCAGGGAAAAAAAAAACTTGAGAAGAAAATTGCCCTGCTGCTCAGGTAGCCTATTTCAGAGGCAGGTGCAAAGTTTTTTGAGGGCTTTTTGGGCTCATATTGCAGGCTTGACGTACGAGCCATCTGCAGATCGCGTATTGCTTTTGAATTAATAGGTTGCGCGTTTCATCAAAATGCTTGACCTGACGATCTGCGTTCAAACTGAGATTTGAAAGATGGGTATTTTGTGTTACTCGAGAGTTTTCTTTCCTAAATCTCGATTTCGAATCTATCAACTCAGATATATATCCCCAGCTGTTTGCTTTGGAAGAGGTCTGCAATAATTAAAAAGGAGGAAATTGAGAATCTGGGTGGGGAAGGACTTTTACTATTAGATATGAACTATAGGTCTATTCATTTTTTGGTTAATTCCTCTATTTATTTCTGCATCCCTTACACACGTCAAGCTAAGGTATAGGTTACTGCAGCAGCATTAGTCCTATATATATATATATATCTAAAGAAGCGCGTGCACTTGTCGTGGAGTAATTAACAAAAAAACTCAAGGAATTAGGGTGGGCCGGCCGAATGCAACAAACTTGACAATCTATCTATATATATATTATAAACTTGAGGTAAACTCATGTCGTGCTTTAAAGCGATTTAGTATAAAGTATACGAGATGCTCAACAGATTAGTTTAAACTTGAAGGAGAATCGCGAGCTAGCTTAGGGTAGGTGAAGTTTTGTGATGTATGAAAGTCATATATATATGAGAAGCCTGAAATATATATAAGGGACAAAAGTTACAATATTGAAATTTAATTATCTTCATTAGTATCATTATTAAAAGCAGCCTTTTTGACGTTTTTTATATAATTATATATAGTATACTTGACATGAAAAATAATCATGATAGTACATACATGACACTTTATTCATATGCAGTATGCGTACGTTGAATAAGCTTATAGGGACCAATTCATTTCAATTGGTCTTCAAAACTTTTCGGTCTCAAGCCAGCCTTTATATATATATATAATAATTAAGAAGAGTTAATCCCGTTTCGGGCAGTCTGTACCCTTTTGGCCTAGAAGCTGAAGCTGAAAAAAAGAAACAAAAGCCAATGAGAATAGGAGAGAAGGAGACATCTTGGCTCTATATATATATAAGTCAGTTTTCTTGGTTGATCAATTTTAACGTCTTTTCATATATTACTTTTTATTCTTCACTATTTTTTTTTTTTTTTGCCGAAATCTGCTGCTTTATAACTGCCATGGTTGATGACATCTAGATAAGCTCTATAGCTATCTGTGACAAATGCGATTGAAGCACTCTGTAGCAAGCTCCCGAACTACATGACATCGCGGATTACTCTATAACTTTACTCAGTATTACGCCGTGTTGAGCAAACGGCATTTTTTGTAGGCAACCTGCACCAGCACCCACACGCCTATATACTTCTATAGTAGAAAGACAACAATTGATGTTAAAATCCCTGCAGCCGCTGGTTTTTGTATAGGCCGACATCAAACATAGATGGGCACTAACTGAATGTTGATTGATCATATTCGCACTAGTTACTCACATATCTAACTCCATCCACTATAGTTGGATGAGTTCGGCCCAAGTACAGCAGCTAAGGGCAGTGCTCTATGAACAATAAGCTTGAATCTTTGCACAGGCCTGCAATTTGGGATCCCACCATTCCCTGATCTCACTCCCTGAGTACACAGAAGACTCTCAAAGCCTATAGATGAATTGAGTTAACAATTGAAATACTAAGCATAAGTACTAGTGGAGGGGTACTTATTGATCTTGAATTCTTAATTATAAGCGTAGCTATAGGGCAAGTAAATACTGTACATTACCCTAGCTAATAATTTACATAAAAATTTAAGCAGTATATAGACCTATACATACAAAAACTAGCTCTATATAGCATATATATTCCTAGCTAGCTAGCTACAGTTTGCTCAAGACGAATCTCAAGCCAAGCTGCAGTGCAATTGAGAATATATAAAATTAATAAGATTTCTTTCTTTGCTTTATTTGCTTTTTTAAATTTTTCACAGATAGCCATACATCCATGGACATAAACTAGCTGACATATATCTTAAATCCTAAGGTTATATACGAAGACGTGAATCACTGGCTCAGCGATTCCATTTTATTTATCTACAGCCATGAGTTCAATTGACGCTTAAGTATCTTAATTGAATCCATGGTAATTCAGAAATTCTTGATCAATGAAGATTGATTGTTTTAATTCATTTTTTATTATGGCACTATGCAATACCATGTGCTAGAACGGAGCAGACATGTTATCGCTCGCTCCCTTCTCTTATCCACTTCTAAAGTATTCTTTCTAAAAAAGCAGCTCTTGGCTCTGTACAAGGCTAAATAGTCAGCTAATTGAGGATATAAAGAATCTTTGAATTTCCATCGATCTCTAAAAATTAATGCGATTGCTAGAGATCAATAATTCTGGAGATCTCATTGACAGCTTTTTCCTGATAATATGAGCTTATCTGATTGAAAAAATATTAGCTTAAGAAACAGCACGGCCATAAAACCTACTTAACTTCGCATCATTGCAATTGTTTGCACTAGTGCTGAATTAATTCTGAATTCCAAGCTCCGTGATTATATATATTATTTTCAAGTACAAGCAAAAAGGCATACCTTGCATACATATGATACATGCCAGCTTCATGACGCACATATAAAATATTTCTTTTTTCAATGTCAACCATGTGCACGCTCCATATGATGTACCAACCATATATATATGTATACATGTATATACACACTGGGCCCTTCATCAATATTTATATATATAGTAAAATCCTTCAAAGTCTTGATTTCCGCATCTCTCCGCGATATTTGCTTCAGCTAGCTATAGCGTAATAACCGTTGCTTGCGTTGTAAATATTTATAGTGTTTCCTTTGATGCTTCAGGATCGACATATATAATGTTTTAGGTTCGATTGAGTTACATCCTCCACGATGCGCTGCAACAAATGCTTCTGTGTATGGCCGTAGAAGCGGTAGGCCTATAGGGTATGAAACGCTATATATTAATATTGCCTATCGGCAAAACGCTCTGTATGAAATCTTCAGTCCAGAAAGGATCGAAGCTTCAGTTAACTATATATATGGCGCGCAGGTCGACCTGTGGGGCTCAACAAGTTAACTCAAACTCTTCACGTGGGAATGGGCCGTGTAGCCCACGGTTTGTCTTCTATTCTTTGGGCCGACCTATACATATATATCATGATCGATGTAAAGCACTTACAATAGCCTATAAATCTTAAATTTCTCTATATCTTCACCAAAGCAGATCCTGTATCCAGAAAGCATTTTCCATTTATGGGTATACCAACTTGTGGAAATTTCTACCAGGCTTCGAATCCATTCTACCGAGATAATTCCCTAATCATGACACCAGATCTGACTTGGAACTGGAAAAAATCTACTGAGATTGATGGGCGTTTAGAAAACAGCGTCTCTTGCAAATTTCAAGGCAACTGTGTGGAAAGAAATTCATGACATTTCTAGTATTATTGCTCAATCATATATACAGTTCTATAGACGATACTGTAGTGTGATTGCCTTGCCGAGGAGTATACGCGTATCTAGAATCACGTTCACATGCATACAGTACAATAACCATCCGACAACTTGGCGCTCCAACTGATACGAATGAGACCATATATATCACTGTACACGCGTTCCTGAGCAAAGTCGCAAACTGAAATAAGCAGTACGTAAAGCAGTTTTCCATAATTTTTAGAGCTAGATATATAGTGTATCGGTGGAAACGTTCATCCAACAGAATTCTGCTATAGTTTGAGATGACTATAGTTTCCTATGTTCAAAGCCTGCGTATGTCGTGCACTTCACATTTCACATGCAACTACGTTATATGACCCCTCTAAGCGCGATGCAAGTGAGTGGACAGCTATAGCGCTATAGGTTGAACAAAGACTGGGCAGACCACTTGCAATGGAACTTGATGCTTCATTACGCGTACGCGTGCGCACTCTTCATAATACATATGCTTATATATCCTGTGCCGCTTTCAACTACATATATGTTCAGCAATATATAGTTATATGTCTAACCAGCTTAAGCGACGCTTTAGGATGAGATGCTCAAGCCTATAGCTAGGAGACATGCGTGAGTACAAGAGTAAGAATCATATTTCTGACATTGGCTTAGTATACAGGTAGTTGTACCAGTCTCAGTGTAGAGGCTTCGAAGATCTGAATCAAACTGGTATATTTATTTGAAGATGAAGAGGGTAGAGCTTAAAGGTGACTCAACCTTTGATAGTTGATCAACAGTTAGTGCTAGGCTTGAAATGGCATCTTGCCGAGGAGTGTGGAATTATAACAGACTGTGAATATATAGTGAGATTCATGGACGTTGATCCTTCCTCTCCAAGGGTATACAAAGTTTACTCCACATAAATATATATCATGTCAGGTAGGGTCCATATATATGATATATGAACTCGATACTTCAACGTTAGTAACTTGCATGTGATGGTTGTAAAACTTGCATTCAAATTATCATATATATATGCCATTACAAGTAAATTTAAGACCTATAGCTAGACTGAATTCACTAGCTATAGCTATAGCTAATAACACACTCATGAGCTTGCAGCAGATATATTGGATATTAATATTTGCATTAGGACCCGCAGGCTGTGCAGTGTTGTTGCATATATATATGCAATTTGCGTTCATGCGAGCTCAAAGAGTATATACATGTATGTTATATATATGGAGTATTTAAAAGTTATAAGTTTGATATTGATATCGAAAACGCTTGTTGCTCATAGTTCTTGCTTATTTGCTGGCTGGACTTTTTATGGGCCATGTATACATTCCAGGCTTCCAAAAATCTTTTGTGACAAAGATTGAGAAATTAGAAGCGCCAGGTATTGATTATGAACCATAAAACGAGTTTTAAAAGATTAATTACCAAAGGGTGCAGATTGCTGGGCCACATCAGTCGCACATTCATTCGAAGCATAACATATGTACGGAAGATGATTAAGAAAACGCGTCTGTTGAACTTGAAATCACACCTTCGATAGTCTGGATTATGAGAAAGGCGACTATATAGATTTCAACTTTTCAAAAGTTGAACACAGCTCTATCACGTTCGGCTGTAAATCACATTAATATTGCTTGCTGTTTGGCTTGCTTTTTTATCATCTCATAACCGTGGCTAATTGAGGCTTTGTGAATGTTTTACCGTTCTACCACTCTCATTGCATATATTGCAGGCCTGAATTAATATATATATATTAAAAGAATTTATGCGAGGACCGCTTGATGTGAACGCAGATCATCCGACGCGAAAACTTCTAATTACCTAAACAAAGGGTTTACCAGCTCAGTCGGCGTTCTATAAAAATGAAGATTGTTAATTTGTGCCAGCAATCAAAGCAATTCGTACCCTTGAGATTGCTAGCTATAACGCCTTTAAAATTAACAAGCTTGGAGTTAATCAAGATCAAGTTGGGAATCGAAGATGATCGTAACCTTACCCATGACCTTCACTCCGTCGAACGAAAGCCTATACCAGTACTACCCAGCTTTGCAAGAACGGCTGTGGAAGATATATATTTCTTTTTTCTTCTATAAACGCCAGCTGAACAGGTTGCTATATTGTATAGTGAAGCTTGAAGCGAACATTGGAAAGGATTGAGACCAGTATATATATATATATATATATATTTGTCGATATTCCATGTTGCAAATGTTCAGTTGTTACTATAGAATTAGTATCGTACGTCTAAATAAACCTAGCAAATAAGTGACTGGATTCTTTCTTCTTTAATAATCAGGTCAAGTCTCGAATTGCCATAGGCTTTAGTTGGCGACACCGCGGGCAGATTAATTTTAACTCTGTTGGAGAGAGAAGCTTCGAAGAAGTTAAATTCAAATAAGGTGTCAAAATGGAACCTTCCTAGCTAGTGGGCCCACACGTGGGATCTCAAAAAGACTATGCTTATGGATCCAAATTCAAACTATATCCTAATTCTATCCATCCAAGCATCCAAGATAAACTCGACGTCGATATTTACGTTTAGATAACTGAGAATCGAAACTCAGCATTCCTGGTTCTACTGTGAATTTATTAAAACCAAAATAATTATCCAGGGTTTCCATTTAAATTCAATCTTGGTATCTGTCAGGTTGGCTTTGATAGGTGGAAATTTTCACTATAGTATTCTCCAGACTTTTGAAAAACTATACTCTCTATCATTTATTCTTGACAAGTCAATTTTCTATTTCAATGGATTTTCAACTAAAAAGGATCAAGTCTGGTATAATGAAAGACCTAGCGCTAAAAATTATGTGAAGGAAATACAAAGCTCACTTTCAACTAATATTTACCTTGGACAATGAAAGTTACGGCGAAATAAGAGACGCTGCAATTATTAGGTTCGCATGTATCGGAATCTACATGTTCTATTACATGGCAATTTAGGTAGACGAATATTGTGCATCGCTTCAATATATAAACTAATATATATAATAAATATAAGAATATTTATCTATATTAGTTAGATTTAGTATGTTTTACCTATGGGTCAAATGAGTTTATGAAGTGAATTATTGTCCGAAATGTATGTAATAATCTATCTATTAATTTTGACAGAATCGTATATAGTATTCTTCTATGCACAAGTATTAATTTAATTTGATTAATATCACCAATAAATTTAAATAATATGCCTAAAATAAATGGATTGGAAGAAATCTATAGAATAGGACCACATGATATCAACAGAGGCTACCTTAGTAGCAAAATATACAAGATTATATATCCTTTAAGCCAGCGCTTCCAGAATGACTGACTTATTTGAATCAATTGATGTGAAATTACCAGCATGACAATTTTTCTCAGAAGAGTTGAAATTTACTAAAACCATCAATCAATTGATCTAGATGCTAATTGAATAGAGTCTTAAATGCTAACTTTTGCTTTTAGACTGCTATATTTACTTTTACAAAATTCATTGAAGCTTGATAAAATTAGCAACTAAATGAAAAAGCCTTTCCTTCCATTCAATCTGGATAACTTATCAAACAAATATTATACTTTGATAAAACCAGTTTCTTACAGTCATGTCCAAACACAAACTTGTATAACAGAGTTAGACAGCAGATAAATTGATGTTTGCAATAATATTGGAGAAAGAAATCAAACTGCCCTTAACAGCAAAGCATATCTCAATTGCAAAATATTACTGCATCTATTAGCACCCTTCATAAATTGATGTGAGATTTCAATAATATCGGAGTTGATTTTGTCAAAGGTTCTAACTATTTCAACTATAAGAACATGACCTGAGTACAATGTAGATCTTGGCTTTTTTAAACTGGATTTAAATAAATTAAAATAAATCATGTCTTTGATCTTACTTGAAAAAAATTGGCACGCCAAGTTTTTGAAATCTTTTTTCATTATTTGCATTGAAGTTTAGTTATGATTGAAAAGAAAGACATGTCTTTTAATCAATTAATTTATTTATAATTTTGGAAAAATTCTAATTAATGAACAGGAAGTTAAATTTTGAGTGAATTTGAAGCAATTGAATTCAGAGTTGAAGGGTTTCTTATTCAAACCGCTAACTTGACAATAGATTGCAAGTTCAACTAGTTCTATAGTACATGGATTATTCTTTATATTAAAAATCCTCTTGTTTGCAATACTTATCATAACAATTAAGAAATGGATTAGTATAGCTGCAAATCAGTATAATTGTTATCACGCTTTAAAATCTCATTTAATTATTTATGTCCACAAATGTTTGATTAACAAAGAAACAGAAAAGCTTTTAAACGGGTATTTGGTATTCTTATTGTTATCTTGATGAATAATGCTTCTATTTATCTCTCATCCATTTGAGTTTATCAATACTTGAATTGAATATGGCCAATCAAGACAAGAATTTCTAATTTATATTGATTTACCATCAACTTCATTTTTAGCAATCTCGAGACTTGTTGTTTCCTTGAAGATACATTCAAAAGCAGCTCTATTTTTTGTCAAACTAAATTGTTAATTCTATTCTTTTAACTGCAAAAACTAAACAAGTAACATTAGGGTTAATTAGATGTTCAAAGAACATACCATTTCACATTCAATCATAAATATTTCACAAAGGAGTTATAAAAAGATACCTAAGTGAAACTAAAAGTTTTAACAATAGTTTGATCTTTTGATCTTTACTTTGAAACAATATTCCATATAAAAAGTTCAAGCACTTGACTAACCCTAGTGGGTTTTCAAGTTTAGGTCAATAATGTGTCTACAAAATTTAGATTTACAGAGATTCAATAACCCTCTCCTTTTAGAAAATTCACGAGCTTTGTATTAACCAAGTTTCCATGCTCTATCACAGATAGTTATTTTATTGAATAGCAATTTTATAGCTTCAGAATATTACTTCAATTGTAGTTGCGTTGTTGCCAATTCCTTACAATGTTCAAGCTGGCTGAGACACTCAGAATCAATCTCAATCTCAATCGCCATTCAATATGAAAATAACGGCCAACAACCGTTATTATTTCCACCATTTGAGAAGAGAAACTGTGCAACTGCTTTAGAAGTTACGCAGATTCACTTCATGAATGCCTGCCCCGAAGTAACTCTTTACATTAAATTGGAAATAGATTTCTACATGAAATTTTTTTAAAGCTGCCTGTATCTCTGACTTGTGGTTTGTCCTTTGCTAAATCTGGTCTTTGTTTGCTAGTTTAAGAAACCAATGGGACTGGCACTAGGGACTCACAGTTTCATAAAACGTAAGAATGGCTTAAATTGGATTTGAGTTACAAACATGCATATCTTCATAGCAGATTATAGAATTGAGAAAATGAAGTGGTTTTAGAGTCATGATAGAACAAGTCAAGCATTTTATCACTGCCACAGGAGATCTGAACTAAAACAGACTATCAGCTAAACAATGCCGCCATGGAAGAATCAGTCCTCTCAATATGGTTTTTTTGCCATAATGATTACGTTAATCTGGATGATTGTAATTTCTTTGCTCTTTTAGTAATAATATAATATCCCACCTGCTCCATCCAGTTGGAGCAAATTTGTACCAGTCCACACCTTAGCAGAAAAACTCATGCCATTGAAGAATTTCACAAAGAAGCAAAAAAGGCACCAACGATAGAACAGAGAAAGCCTAAAGTTCCAGCCAACTACTTTCGTAAGTTTATGATAGTGGTTGCTAGCAACGTCGAGTCTGGCAAATGCGCCCTGCAAACAGCTGCTGCGCATATTTAGACTTTGAGCAACTGACAAGAAGCCTGGTGATTGTCCTACAGCCATTCATCAACTGGTTTAACGTACTGCTGTCAAACCTATCTTTCTAGTACACAGGGAACAGACATAAAGTGTTGAAGCAATACAGCCAACGATTTGACTACAGCTGGGAGTTGGTTCTAAAGGCGGCGTTGAAACCAGCAATACTTGTTTGCTCTTGCCAATGCGATTAAAGGTCCAAACAGGTCTACACATCTGAATCACCAAGCTTTCAGCAATGCCTTGGGAAAAAATTCCAAGATTGCCACGGAGAGCAAAGAATCTATTGCGCATAGCCGAATGGGCCTACGACACTCCCTCTCTCCTCGTCACACATGATGGTGGACAATTTGTTTCTTCAAAAGATGGAAGACAAAGAGACTTCTTTGCAGTTCTCTTCTTTCTTTGCGAGCTCAAGTCAAAACTAGGAGAAGGCTCAGTAGGTATGTAAACAGAGTTACACTGTGGATCTTGCCCAAGCCGCCAATTTCACTGTCAAATCCACAATGCAACTGGTTTTGGCATACAAACGGGACAGGATGTATAGAACCTGTGCTTTATTGGTGTCAATATTTTGGAGAGGAGAAAGATTTTTGAACTTTGAAGCAGGCATTGCTCTGATTAGCCAACTCTCTAAGCAACATGGCCTTCTGCTTTTCAGAGGCTCACTTCATTGTTTGAAATGCAACACCTGCAGAGATGATTGAACTCGCAGGGGCTGGAGGACCACTTAAGAGCTACTGACGAGGCGGTGCGGGGTGATATTAAAAAAGTCGGATCTAACGAAAGTAAGTTTCATTTCGACCAGATATATATTTTCAATCCCTCTAGAAACAGTGTACACCTGAAATTCCCAAGCTACTTGAATCTTGCACGGGAGATCTGCCCGGCAGCTAGAAGCGATACGGCCGCCTCCAATTTGGGGAGTAGTTTTCACTCAACCATGAAGATTACCTTATAATATCAATACTATCTATAGTTTTTACAGATGAGCAATCAAAGTTACCACCATTTATAATATATATATATATATATATACATTCTCAGTTATAAAACTGTCTGTTCAGCCTTGTATACAGTGCCAAGGATATATATATTTGGGACAAGGGGAGGGGAGCAATAGATATTGAAGATGGATAAATCACATGACACAATAATATATTTTTTTTTCAGTAATAATAAATTACTAAACCGTTTACGGTTAGAACAATGTGAGTAGTCCATACTCTAATTTAAGCCTAACTGGAAATTATTTTGAGTGCGTCTAGACTTGTGTGAGGCGCAGCTTTTTTTATTTTGCTCATATGGATCTGTTTTCCTTATATATATTTATGAATAATCTGAAATGGCAAAAATTCCACAACAAACGCCGTTAACTCAATTATATATGGACTTGATGTGAAATATTTTCTCAGTTAACTTGATGAAGAAAAACCTGTATAGCCATGATGATAACCGATAGTGAAGTTCTTTCTATCCAGTAGTGATGTTCACAAAAACAAGTAAAAGGTCCAATCTGATATCTGTAATGAGTGTCGACGTTTTTTTCGGCTCCAATTAAATTTAAAAACCAACTTTGTGTTTCCAGTCTGCCGCCGGTCTGCCATATGGGCCCAGCATTTGCAGTAACCAGCCTTATTTTAGACAGGAACATGGGAGCCTGCCACCTGCAAAAGGTTGAAAGTGAGCAAATTGTGTCTTGTCGAGATCTTACAATGGGGGTTTTAGTAGACGCGACTGCAAATCAATCCCCATTCTCAACTGAAACGTCGAACACCATTGTAACGAGAAGGGGCACGCAAGGTAACGCTAAGCGGGTTGAACTGCTGTTATAAACGGATGTCATATTGTCAAGATACCTTTTACTGCCAAATCAACCATTTAATGCTACTTGATATTTGAAAGATGCAACGATTGACCTTAGTAATAGAATCCGTTAACGTCGTTTTATCTAAAGGATCAATGTTAAACGTCCTGCAAAAAACCACGATCCAGATGGTTCAATTGAAGGTCAAACCAGCTTCTTATCAGGATTGATTCAAAACCCACCTTTTTTTTTATATAATCATTCCAGCCGTTTTGTACCGTTTTGTGTACCACTCCATATATCTTATTTGGAATAATTACCACTCTTATAAAGAATATTCACTTTGGATCGGCCTAGCCTCCATACATGACTCGTATTTCCAATTGTTAACCCTTCCATTCCACGTGATGCCAAGTGCAATAAACCACTTTGATCACTCTTGAAGCTTTTACGATTTCTGGAATTGTGCACTGTCAATCATATAGTATCATTGAAAATGTGTCAATTGATATCGGAGCAGCTTCAATATTGACCTGGATATCTGGAGCAGTTTCAGATATTTGTAATTTGTAAACCTGACAAATTGCATAATCGCAAGGGCGGCGGCCTTAAAGCTTGACAATATCTATTGCAAGGCAGTGCGTGCTCTCTCTCTCTGTCACTTTGCCTTGGATACGCGTATACGGTTGTTTTCGTATTTTCATGTCGTCGACACAGTTATAATGTTTGATGAATGGATTATTACCCAATAGAAAACCCAAATCTACAACTTCCTAATTAGGAAGATAAAAATACCTGGAAAAAAAAAAAAAACACCCACCACCAACCACCATCTGGTGCTTTATTTAATTTGCTCAACTTCAGTATCAGTCTAATAAGCGTGTGAGTCCAGACTTATTTGCGCAGCAGCAGATTGTTATGGCGTGAGAGAGGTCTTTTATTTACAAAGCAAGGCTGTTTTTGTGTTATCAGATTGATGAAGGGCTGATTGAAAGCAAATAATTGACTTTAATGTTCAAAAGACCAGCCAAGTCCAAAAGCCAAGTTGCCATTCAGCCAATGTGAAGAAACATTTCAAATCCCTCTTCAAATATTGCAGGGGACTTTTTTTGTTTTTTTTTTTTTTTTTTTTTCTTGTTTAAAATTTGTGTCTTGTTCTTTATCAATCTAGACCGATTGATAACACCCCAAATAGGTTAGTACAACTGCATATAGCCAATCATATCACTCCAATCTCGAAGTTTGATTTTCAAGATTACCAAAATGTAGTAGGTGACAGAAAATGTTGTTGTCGTCCTCGGGAGCTAGAACCAGCGGGTTAAGGCGAGAATAATACACAGACAAGTTCATTCAAGATATGAAGAAGAAGAAAAAAGTGCTGGGGACAGTGAAAACACACTGTCAATTGAAAAAGTGCTGTAGTGGACAAATGTACCTGAGATTTTGACAATTTTGTTTAAAAGATCTTTCTTTCCCAGATCAGATCTCAGCCAAAGTTACCAAGTAAAACAAACACTTTTCAAAAAACTTGAATTCTGTGCACTGAAACAAAAGATGATCCTTGTAGAGGCCGGTTTGTAAATGAATTTAATTATCGGTTAAGAGTAGTTTTTTTTCATTCAACTTGACTGGCTGGATGCAAAAAAGAATCTTATCCAGATAATCTTTTCTGTTGTCGACTGTAGCCAATAATATGCTCAAAATGGAATTCAGTGAATTTGTCAATTAAATATTATTTTCATTTTACAATATTGATCCGACGGTTCGGGATCTTTTTTTTTTTTCTTTCTTTCTTCTGTTATTTCTTCAAGAAAAACCTGTTGATGCCACCCAATATCTACCTTGTTTATTAGTTTATATAGACAAATTTTTCTCAACGAGTGGTATTCTGCTCACTACAGCGGTGGTTGAACATCATAATATCATATCATATCTCCATGAAATTTTTTTTTTTTTTTTTTTTTTTTTTTTTTTTTTTTTTTTTTTTTTTTTTTTTTTTT
>JAKTUH010000146.1:0-42566 GCA_030556585.1 Geotrichum carabidarum
CTGGCTTTGCAGCAGCCTTAGTAACAGCAGGAGTCACTGGCTTTGCAGCAGCCTTAGTAACAGCAGGAGTCACTGGCTTTGCAGCAGCCTTAGCAACAGCAGGAGTCACTGGCTTTGCAGCAGCCTTAGTAACAGCAGGAGTCACTGGCTTTGCAGCAGCCTTAGTAACAGCAGGAGTCACTGGCTTTGCAGCAGCCTTAGTATCAGTAGGAGCCACTGGCGGTGCCGCAACCTTGGGGGCAATTGGAGCAGCCTTAGGGGCAATTGGAGCAGCCTTATGGGTACCTAGAGCAGCAGCTTCAGAGGAAACAGAAGCTGCAGCATTAGTTGCAGCGGAAGTGGCTGGTTTGGTAGCGACAGGCGTAACAGGCTTGGTGGTATCAGCTAGACCCGGCTTTGCCCCCATTAATTGCTTTGTAGGCGCTGGCACTGCCGTGACCCCTGAAGGCTTGCTCAGAATCTTTCTAGCTCTGGGAGTTGGTTTTGTTACAACTGGCTTTGGAACCACTGAAGCTGCGATTTTGGTGTCAGGAACCGTGTCGACTGTAGCTGTTGTTTTGCTAGGTGTCTGGGATGTATCCACGGCCTTTGCAACTAGTGGACCGGATTTGAGAGCAGGCTCGACTTGCTTTGTGACAGGCGGGACAGCAACCACAACGCGTTCAGCAACTTTGATATCTGGAGCAGCCTCAGTAAATGAAGGAGCCTTGGTAACAGGCACCTGAGGTTTACTCACTTCCACAAACCTGCTCGGCGTGACCGGCGCTTTCTTAATCTGGGGATGCATGGGTAAGGACACAACTTCGTCTTCATCTTCCGACTCCTCAGACATGGACTGTGGTTCATCTTGCGAGCCGTCATCTGAATGGATCACAAGGTCTTGAGACAAAACCTTTGCCTTTTGCTTAGATCCTTCCTCAATTTTGGTAGATATCTTGCCGGATTCGCCTGGAGCTATTTTAGGGGATAGAAGAACAGGCTTAGGGGGAGCTTTTGCAACTGTTTTAAGAGGTAGCTTTTCTAAAACTTCTTTTTTGGATTCAACAACCGGGGTTGCTTGCGAAGTAGGTGCGTGTTTTTTTGCAGGCGGTTGACCTTTTAAAGAAAGATTATTCTCAACTTTGCTTGTCGTATCTGACTCAATCACCGGTCTTGATTTAAGAGTAGTTGACCGGGTTCGTGGTTTTGACGTAGTGGATGCGACTGGTGCCTTTGAAGTGTCTGCAGGCTTTAATATGACTGGCTGGGGCTTTGGAGTGGGTCTGGGTGAATGCTCTGGTGAAGGTGCGCTCTTGATGGGAGAAACGAGTAATGCTAAAGATGCCTGAGGGCTTAAATTGAGCTTGGGCACAGCCAGGCTGGTTCTTCCCGCCGTTGCAATTTCAGAGCTTGACTTTCTGGTTGGGCTCATTGGACTCTTTTGCACGATAGGACTTAGTTCTGGAAGAGTAGAATTGTGCAATGAAACTGCTCTAGGCGTTGACTCCGCTATTATGTCTCCTCCGGATGAAACTGCCCGCGTAGATCTAGAAAACGAGTCATCTGCTACTGACGGGGATTTGGTAGGGTCGACAGTTGCATATGCTTTAACTGGAGGCGGAAGATCTAGCTCACTATTAGGACGAATCGTACCGCTTGAATTGTCGTCGCCATCATCCGAAATCACTGATTCTGGGATCTCGGATGGCGCTCTAAAAGACGATGACATGAGTTCAGGCGAAGGGGGAGACGGGACCAAATCATAAGTCTCCTTCTGGCCGTTTAGGGGAGGAGACAGTCGCGGAGTGCGAGCCAGCGTTGCTCCATTTGAAATGTCGTGATTCTCAGGGCCAAAGCCATTCCGTGACATAACATGCGCTTCATCTCCATGATTATTTGTCATCCATATCGAGCTTCGGCGAGAATTCCTTTGTGAGCGGTCGTTTTTTTGATATTTATGAGAGTGATCTAGCATATCACTGGCCCGGCGTTTTGAAGATGAGGAGTATGTCCTATAGGTGGTCGAATATGATGTCTCTAAAATCTGGTTGGTGTTCACAGACATGATCGCGATAACAGTACTGCCATCAGAAAAGATATCTCCCACAATATAATCCGGATCCAAGTCACAATTGAACTCGTCTTGAAGCTTTTCGATCTCAATGTCACTAGGACGTTAGAACAAGTAAAAATACAGATGAAAAAACCTACCTATCCTCTGGGTATAGCTTGAGATATCGATCAATAATTTCAGTACAGGCATTCTGCAGAGTGTTTGACTTTTGAGTAAGATGCAGAAACCGCTTATATTCTCTATATCCTTCAACGTTTATAATAGAAATAGGCGCAGGAGATAGCCTTGGCACGCCCATAGACATGGACAGCGAAGTTTCCAGCCGTCTCGAGTTGAAGCTTCCATTTGTGTCATCAGCAGGAGAAGACCGCCTGGCCTCTGCAAACGCAGCCTCAGGATAAACCAAGACAACTCGGAGCCTGATAGACATTTCAACTTGAAGAAACACGAGTTTTCAACTTTTGAACGCGTTAAGCAGCCAGACCAAACTTGAAGAGTAGAGGATTCTTACCGTGCAAGGAGACAGGCAAGAACCAAATTTTTTTTGAAAACTTCAGCCGTGTCTAGGGTCAGGGCACTGGGCTAGGGTTAAACAGTCTCAATATTGCAAGCCAACCAAATTTCACAGAAAAACTTACTGCATCCACCAATCACCACCACATTGGCAGGAGGTAATGATGTTCTCGTCGTCAAGCACGCAGCAGCTCTCTACGTTTGTGCTAAGTGCTCGCCGGGCATTTTCTAGCGCCCTGGTTTGTAGCAAGGAGTATGCTCACGTTACGGTGAGAAAGCAGAAGGAGCAGCGACCGTTGGAAGTAGGCATGCCCCGACGATTTATGCCAAAGGTCAAGCCAGAGTTCCCAGCTTATCCCTATGGCGATGCCGTTCTGTTCAAGCAGTCCAACAAAGGTCTTTACGGTGGTAAGATTATTCAATTTGGTAACCAGATCTCTGAATTCCGCAACAAGAGCCGACGATCATGGCTACCCAACATCAACCGCCATAAGCTCTGGAGTGAAGCGTTGAATCGCGACATCAACATCAAGACGACTTCTCGGGTTCTCCGTACGATTAGCAAAGAGGGTGGTATTGACCGGTATCTTACAAAGGACAAGGCTGCACGTATCAAGGAGCTAGGTCCTACTGGTTGGAAGCTGCGGTACAGAGTTATGACCAAGCTGGACGCACAGGAGAAGACGCGACCCAAGATTATTGAGAAAGTCGAGACCAACAGCGGCGATTCTCTGCCCGTTTTTTCCAAGCATACTACAAAGTCCGGATCCGAAATCAAGATTCGCTACGGTAAGCGCAAGCTGCTACAAGAACTGTTCGGCGTCCTTCAAAAGCAGGACGTCAACGCCGGCAAGTCGTACCGCAAGTTTGTTCACGAGTACGGCAGCAAACCTACAGAACATATCCTCACCACCCTGGAGGAACATAACTTTGACTTCTCCAAGGTTTCTGTATAATATGGATATATTCTGCATTGTAAATATTGATTTCTGTTCATTGTGAAATGCCATAGTAAATTTCATTGATTACGTTACCGTGACTGTTATTTCCTAAACAAGTAATTGTTGTTCTAGAAACTACTCTTTTAATCTTAATTCTCAGTAACTTGAGAACTGCAAAATTTTATCCCAATCGAATCCATCATAGTGTCGAAATTCTCTTTTAGTTTTTGCTTCAGACTGTGATCGCCTTTCGACCAACTACCATCGACAAACATCACGTACATTCAAAATGGCCGCTCAGAAATCCGGTATGTTCAACTGCTGCTGTTGTATTTGACTTGCAACTGTTTAATGTTCGCCTCTTTTGCTTCGACATAAAGCTAACGTCAAATGTAGGACTTGCCATCGGCATCAACAAGGGCCACAAGGTCACCCCCAGACAGAAGGCTTCCCGCATCTCCAACAGAAAGGGTGCTGCTTCTGCCAGAACTACCTTTGTTCGTGATATCATCTCGGAGGTTGCTGGTCTTGCTCCTTACGAGAGAAGAGTCATTGAGCTGATCCGTAACTCCCAGGAGAAGCGTGCTCGTAAGCTCTCTAAGAAGAAGGTATGCTTTCTGCTTCTTGAATACCTGAAGAAATTCTTGACTAACTTTAGTAGCTCGGAACTTTTGGCCGTGCTAAGGCTAAGGTCGAGTCCATGACCAGAATCATTGCTGAGTCCAGACGTGTTGCTGGTCACTAAAAATTTTCATGTATACTATAATTTATTGAATGCACGATACAGAGAAACCTTTCCATGTTCATGAACATTTCGTACTTGTAATAACTTGCTTCCGCACTTGCTCCGAGACCGTAGAGATATGTCCCTGGAACTTTCCATCCTGCAGTTTTGTCTGGGTCACAAGTCCAGAAATTGTTCACTACCCACTCAACATTTTCTTGGTAGCCTAGTACTTTTTTTCTTCTGGATCAATAGAAACATCCACTTTCCTTCCTGTTTACTACCACCACATCATCTCAGAGATCCATCAGTAGTTTCTTGAAGTGTTGTGACCGTCGTACAACTGTTTGATTCTATCTTTGTTTAGTAGTTCACAAATTCAATATGGCGGCTAATCCCGAGCAACCAGAACAACAGGTCCCGGTTGAAGGTAAGATCAATGAAAAATGGGGTTGGTCATGCTAACTTCGGGGTTTAGAGTCTACGGGATTGATTCAAATTGTTGTCAAGGACCCCTCTGGAAAGGAGCATCAGATCAAGGTAAGCTAGGATTTGAAACCTGGGGAACTCGCTAACCAATTAGGTTGTGAAATCAGACACTGTATTCGAGGTCAAGCATTACCTCTCGGACATTCCATCATCATCTCAGGAATCATGTTTCAATCTCTTGAAAAATGGTGCTGTGCTTGATGTGTTTACTCCCATTGGCGATATTGAGGGTATTGAAGAAGATCCAGTGTTGAACTTGGTTTATGCTGCTTACACCGACTCGGAGGCCAAGAAGCACCTCGTCAAGGTCAGAGCCATCTTGGGCTTTACCAGTGAGTCTGGTAATGACGGAACTCGCTCTTATCCTGTTTTGGGAGCCGGGTCTTCCAACTTTTCAACTGTCAAGGATCTCCACATTTCTACTGAGGAGCAGGTTGCTTACTTGCAGGCCAATCCTTTTACCCCAGATCAGCTGCTAGCCCCATTGCCTGCCAGTGAACTCGTTGCACCTCTTCCCCGCCAACCACATCATGCTGTCAGATCATTGAACCTTTCTCATTTCAACCCTCCTCCTGCCCACCTCCAGCTCAAGGGTCATTTATTTTACATTCAGGTGTCTACCCTTGAGGGCAAGACTTACCACATTACTGCTAGCACTGCTGGATTTTTTGTCAACAATACCACCAGCATCAAGTTTGATGCTACTCCTACTATTGTCCACGGCAAGCCTTTGCACAGCCACTCTCTCTTTACTTTGATCAAAGAGCTTTCTCCTGCCGTCGAAGAAACCTTGGCCGACAATGCTGAGCGATTCAAAGATATCGATCCTCATGTGTACCTTAAGCCCACCAACACCTTTTTTGCTTCTCCCTGGATGGTCAATGTCCCCGCACCGGCGTACCCAGACTTCTCGAAAACTCAAGACTCCCTCTTTGGCACGGACGCTTTCACATCTGGTACTAAGGATTGGAACGAGGAGCTGCAAGCTGGCAGAGAGCTGCCCAAGGCTACCATTCAAGACCGTATTTCCCGTGAAGGTCTCATGAACAAGTTGTCTTTTGAGTTTGCCGAGGCTGCTGCCAAGGGTGCACTTTCCATCATCAAGGGCAACATTACCGCTCTCAATTCTTCTGAGCCCGAGCCTTCTCACATTTTCCTGCACAACGGTATTTTCTACTCGTACGGTGTTGACGGAACCGGTATTTACGGCGAGACTGGCGGTGACGCTGCTGCCAGATACACCGTTGGTAAGGAGCCTCTTGGTGTTAATCTACTTAACAAGCTTGACGCCGAGGGACTGTGCCCTCTTGCTACTGCTGTCATTGATTTTGGTGGTCGTCGTATACTTGCTCAGACTCCAGTTCCTGGTATTTTCCAGCAGAATCCTGAGGGAGAAAGTCAAATTGCTTATGGCTCAATTGAGAACAAGGAGTCTATTGTTGCCAGTGAGAGCTTTGCTCCTTTCATGGCCACTGTCAGTGATGCATTCCACGTCAAAGCCCATACTGCTTTTGACAACAGTGGCAACGGAACTGAGCTTGTTTCTGCCTCTACTATCAACGGTCTGTTGGGTACTGACCACCGCAAGTACATTCTGGATCTCCACAAGCTTACCCCTCTCGATCTGGGATTCTATGATGATCTGAAGGACAGTGAGGTTGAGTATCCCCATAAGGTCGGTACTTTAAGAACCGAGGCCGTTGAGGAGTGGTGGCGCATCAATGCTCGCAAGCTGATGGCTGTCAAGCTTGAGGCCAAGCGTGCTGAAGTTGAGAAGAGCGCCCCTCCTAAGATGAAGAAGGAGCCAAAGGAGGGCGAAGAGTCCAAAGAGGGTGAAGAGGCCGAAGAAGAAGAGGAGGAAGAAGAGGTTGTTTTGAGTCAAGAGGAGAACCAGGAGGTTGTCACTGAGGCATCTGCCAAGTTCAGAGTCAACCCCGACGTTCCACTCGACCTTGGGTCCATTCCTACTGACTCTTTGGAAGATTACAAGAAAGACGCTGAGGTTATTCGCGAGATCTCTACGCAGATCAAGGAAACTTGGATTCCGTCGCTTTTGGCCGAGCTCAAGGCTGGTAGCCTCAGTGTTCCTTTCGATGGAACCCAGCTGACTAGCATTCTGCACAAGCGCGGTATCAACATGAGGTACCTGGGTCAAATTGCAAAGCTTGCTGCTGCCGAAGGTGCGTCCCTTGATGTTTTCTCTAAGCTAGTTGTCCAGGAAATTGTGGCTAGATCAGTGAAGCATACCATTAATGCTATCCTGGCCGATTTCCCGGTTGAGTTTTCGTCTGAGATTGTTCCACACTACCTCAACTGCTTGCTGGGATACAAGGTGAACGAAAAGCCTGAGATTTCCGTAGACCCTATCCTTGCGTCTTTGCACCCTACTGCTGACGTTGATCGTCTGCCTGAGATTACTGTTGAGAGTGTCCGGGAAGAGATTGCGGCTGAGGCTTTGCGTCGCTTCAGATTCACTTTGGGTGACGACTGGGTTGCTGAAATCGCTCCCTTGCAGTTGCTCAGAGAAGTTTCCGTCAAGTGCGGTTTCCAGTGGAAGGGCAGAAACTACAACTTTGAGACCGTCGAGTCTGCCCCTGTTCCTGATCCTGCTGCTGCTACTCCTGCTGCTCCCAAGAAGAACAAGAAGAGCAAGGCTGCTGTCAAGAAAGTGGCCCCCAAGAAGGTTGTTCCTGCCGTTTTTACGTCGGACGACTTTTTGAACATTGTGCCTCTTGTCAGCTCCTCGTCTTTCCGAAGCCAGATTGCTGAGGAGACTTTGGAGGCCGGCCGTTTGAGCATTCTCAAGGGAGAACATGAGGCTGGTCTTGAGCTGCTGAGCGAGTCCTTGACCCTGCACGAGCACGTCTATGGTGCCATCCACCCCGAGACTGCTCGCATTTTCTCGCAGCTTGCCCTCGTCTACAGCGAGCTCAAGAACGGCGAGAAGGGATGCGAGTACGGCCGCAAGGCTGTGATCATCCAGGAGCTCTGCCACGGTGTGGACTCGTCTGAGACCATGCTGGTGTATCTGAACCTGGCGCTGTTTGAGCACGCCAACAGCAACACCGTCGGCGCCATGAACATCATCCGTCATGCGTTCAGGTATCTCTCTACTCTCGCCATCCCAGAGCACCCCGACTTTATCACTACGATGAACAATATTGCTACGATGCTGCAGAACCTGAAACTGCACGACCAGGCCGTCAAGTGGTACGAGGCCTCGTTGAAGCTGACCCTCAAGGTGCACGGCGCGTCGTCGCCCAACCTGGCTGCCCTGCACTACCAGATCTCGCAGTCCCATGTGGTGCTGGCGGACTACAACGCCGCGGTCGAGTCGATGCGCGAGTCCCACCGCATTTTTAACGAAAACTTTGGCGCCGACGACAACAACACCAAGGAGACCAAGCGCTGGCTCGACCAGCTGCTGGCCGTGGCTGTCAGCGTTGCCAAGGCCAACAAGAACGCCGCCGCCGAGGCCGCGCAGGCCGGCTCTCAGCAAGCTGCGGTTGCAGCTGCGGCTGCTGCTGCGTCTGCGTCGCGTCGGGCCCGCCTTGAGCACGCGCGCGCTGCGGGCCACAACGTGGGGCCAGAGCCTGAGACCCAGCCTGGCAGCAAGGCGGCGCCCCGCGCTGTGCTGGGCTCAAAGAGCATCAGCGAGCTGGTGGACTACATCAACGGGACAGCGCCGGCGTCTGGCAAGACCAAGTCCAAGAAAAAGGCCAAGAAGAACTAAGCAAAGGCTGGGCAAAGGCTTAGCGAGAAAGAACAAAACAAAATACAAAAACGAAAAACGAAAACTGTGAAAATGTGATTGTTGTAAATAGTACTTTTTTGAATATATATAAATCAAAGCCTTGAGATCTCTGCATGTATGTCTACGTAGGTAAGCCAAGAATGGCTGTGTTTTAGCGGGCTGTTGAATATATATCACAAGGTCTATAGAGGGTTGTAAACTGCAGGGCTTGCAATGAGCTCGCTTAAGATGGACATTAAGTTGGCCAACTGCATTAGAGCTCCTCCCCCCTGCGCATTGCCCCTATTCTGATTTTATTTGATTTTTCGCAAAGTATTTTTCAAGGTTTTGAAGATATAGGCCTAGCGGTGCTTGTGCGGAGTTGGCAATAGGGGGGGAAGGGAACCAGATCGTATACTGGGGGGCCCTTTTGAACTTTGGTTTGTAGGTCTAGTCCGTTTGACGGAGGTGGCTTTGTAGACTTACATAGCTATAGCAGTTCATTTTGGCTGGCTGTCAAACTTGGATCATGACCTATCGCTGTTTACCTTTGTGATGCTTGATATCCTCCTGCCTTACGGACTGTTAGGGAGAGAAGCTGACTGGCTTTATCATATTGTGTCAAGTTAGCACAGCCTTACGCACAGCCTTACACAGATCGATATGCGCGTAGGTTTGATTGTAGACTCTTGAGCAACCCAGAACAACACTCTTTGAGATAGACATGCGTCGCTGCCTTAACTCGCCCACAAGACTGGGTTTAAACCAAGAGCTCGCATATTCTGTCCGTCGTTAATCGGTAATAACCGTTTCTTCAAGTCTTGTATGCATGGGGTTTTTTTTTATCTTCCAGTGCGTATTAATATTAGAAATAAGTCTCCAAGAACATTGGCATGCGGTCCCTATTGCACTGCACTTAATATATAGGCTTAATTGATTTCTCCATGTTTACCTCAGGGTTTGTGCTTGGACGTCTAGATCATGCTAGCTTGTGGACTTGTTTTTATATGTAGATCAGCAATGATCCTATGTGCGATCCAGACGTCAAGACCTATAGCTAGCCTAGACCCAGACCGCGTTCATATACGTATATGCTTAAGGTCTCAGCCTGATTAATTCTGGGTCTAGGTCAGCACTCACACAGCTTTGTTCCCTAGCTATCCATAATCCCATGGCTCCAAACTGAGATGAGCCGACTTCATCTCCACCTCAGCCCAACTATTTCTCTTCTCTTTTTATAAATTGCATGATTTAGTCTATTTGGAATTAAATCGTATATATAACCTTGTAAATCGCTATGAAAGTAACTCAAAGTTTGCTCCCTCCAAATGGCACTCATTTTCACAGCCCTGGCTACCTTCTTCGTATATACCTCTTCCATATATAGTGCCCATTACCATGTCCATCTCCTTGACATGACTAAAACCCTCGCTGGGCTCTTCCCCAGTATGAATCATCACCAACGAACAACACAATTTAATGTATAGATATCTGAGACCAATCTTATCTGAGCTGGGCTGAGCCAGGCTGAGTACAATGGCACGAAAAGCTGGCTTGGCCCAGTCATGTCAGCCGGCATGGTTGGGTGTCCATGGCAGAGTTTGGACCTATGTAGAGCAAGCTTTGTTGGCATTTCTCCTGGCTTCATGTCTTGATGTATTGACGGTGTCTTGTTTCTTGACTCTTGATTGCGGAACTCAAATGGTCAAGACATTTATAGGATGATTCATTTCATTTCCCGGGCCCCACGAGGGGTTTGGTCCCGGAAATAGGCTCAAATAGAAAACGGGCAGACGTGCAAAGTCATGTTCAAACTGAAAAAAAAACAACTCGACAACAAAAAGAAGCAGTAGAATAAATACACAAAACAAGAAATAAATATATAGAGAGAAAAAAAATATCACTAGCTAGAACTAGAGTAGCAAAAAAAGTCAACAAAAAACGGCCTAGAAAGCAGCTATCGTGGGGTACACGGACTCCTTATCCTCCCTCTTGACGAGCACCACAGACTCCTTGGTCTCGGACGTCTCGGCCTTCTTAATCATCTCGGCAATCAAATGACGAATGCGTTGAATAACCTCAGCATGACGTTCAACTTCCTTGTCTTCCTCTTTGGTCTCCTCCTTCTTTTCAGAAACGTCCAGCTTGGCCATGGCACAAGACAAGTCGTCTTCAGCCGATAGCTTGGACGAGCGCTGCATGACGCCAACAGCGTAACGCTTGTTGCTCTGGAAGTCGCATCGCGAGGCAAGTTGAGGGTGTTTGACGCTGGGGTGGCTGTTCATATCCTGAGCCATCGTGCCAGCGGGGTTGATCGTGGGATACACGTTCAGGCCAGGCGACACCGAGCTGTGAGAAGAAACAGGAGGCGACAGAGGCTGGGAGTAGCCACCGTAGTTGGAAGGTAGCGTAAAGTTCTGGTTATAGTCTGGAACGGGCTTGCTGTTGGCGAGAGGGAGGGAAGAGGAGAGTTGGGAAAAGAATTGGTCAGCATCAAGCAGATCTTGGTGTGATCGGAAGGGAGGCAGCTGTCTAAGGGCATCTTGCTGAACAGGTTGGCTCTGCACGGGTTGAGGCTGGGGCTGAGACTGGCGATAAGCAGGAGCGTTTGTGTAAGGGGAAATGCCAACAAGCTGCTCAATGGTGCTGAGACGGGCAGCCATGTTGGAGTTGTAAGTAGGGGTCACCCGCGAGCGTTTAATATCCTCAAATAGGTCCAAAGCGGCATCGTAGCCACGCTTGCGCGAATTGTTCTCAGGCATGTCATACGACGGGTAGCTGGTAGGCAAAGCGGCAGGCTGGGGCTGCTCAAAGCCACTGGCAAACTGCTGAGGGTACTGCTTGTAGGGCTGCTGGCCGTACATCATACTGGGGTGGTTGTAGTCAATGGGCTGAGCATAGTCGACCTGGCCATAATCAGACTTGTACCTTGGCTGGGGGTACTGTGGGTATCCATAATCCAAGGGAGTGTTGTGTGTGTTCAGCAGAGGGAGATCGGCGCGGTGGGCATCCATCGACTTGGTAGAGGGCTGTGAGTCGTCTGCGTGAGTCTTGACGTGCTTCTTCAAGTCCTGAGGTCGCTTAAAATTCTTCTTGCAGGAGTCGCACTTGTAGGGCTTGAGAGGGACGTGGACGCGAATGTGCGAGGTGATGTGGTCACGTTTGACGGTGATAACCCGGCAGCCTTCCCAACGACACGACAGGGAGAGGTTGTTGGTGGATTTTCTGCCCACATGGGCTTCACAGAGGTGAGTGTAGAGGAGTTCTGCAGTTTCAAAGGTGCAAGTGCAGCTGAGCCATTTACATTCCAGGAGGTCTGTGGCGGGCTTGGCAATCTTGGCGCTTTCGTCAGCAGAAGTTGTGGAAGAGGCTGGGCTGGCGGCAGACATGAAACTGCCAGCAGGGGGAGAAGAGCAAATGGCGTTGGAGGGAGAGGTCACAGCAGAGACCGGTGGTGACATGACATCGGTGTGAGAGTGCTGCAGGTTAGCGGAGCCGGTCAGGTAGCTTTGTGAAGACTTTGGCGAAGGAGTCAAGTCGTCCGAGGCGGAGGGCGAGGGGATGAGCTGTGTGAACGAAGTCAGTTGCGAGTTGTCAGCGACCATTGCCGACGAGGGTGCGTAACCTGTGAGAACAGCCTCTGCGGCATGCTGGGATAGAAGCGAGTCCATGGACAGGGGTCTGAGCTGGTCGACGGTCAGCGGCTTAAGGTCGTCTGGTTGTGGGTAGTAGGGTATATTGTAGGACATTTTAGAGGGGATGAGATGGTGAATATAGAGTCTGATAGAAGATCTTTTGTTCAACCCAACAGATGAAGACTGAATGACAAGAATGAAAGAGGAAAAGAAGGAAAGGAAAGAAAGAAAGAAAAAAAAAAAAAAAAATGAAAAAGTGGGAAATCCTTGGAGTATTATATTTACACCATATATATATATATGTATATATTATCCCATTGCCATGTGAGCAACTAGTGCATAACTGGAACTGGAAGGGTTTTTTGCCCACAGAACCAAAAAAAAAAGGGCAACAAAAATTTATACCGTGGGATTTGCTGTGGTTACCCTGACAACCTAAAACCTTGGAATTTCTCTTGGCGCGCGCTTGGCAAAGGCTGAGAGGGCTGCAGCTGGGCTGGTACCTCCAACAGACCCGGGTCCCGGCGCTTTCTGGGTCCCTGTGCGTTAACCTTGCGCTTTTTCGGGCTAGCGAGACAGAGATATATTACCCGGCCCAGCGCCAAGACCTGCTGATGTCAGCAATTACATTTTAAACATTTGCAGCTCGTTCGCATCAACCGATAATCAATCGCTTACAAACCACAATCGCAGTAGTTACAAAGCAAGCATCATATTTCAAAATAACTTAAATTACCATACAGAAATTATAAACAAGAGTGTCAAGCTTATTTCTTGGCAGCCTTCTGGGCAGACTTGGTAACCTTACCGGCCTTGTCGGACTTGTCGACAGACTTGATGACACCGACAGCAACGGTCTGTCTCATGTCACGGACGGCAAAACGACCGAGGGGAGGGTACTCAGTGAAGGACTCGACGCACATGGGCTTGGAGGGAACCATCTTGACGATAGCAGAGTCACCAGCCTTGACAAACTTGGGAGAGTCCTCAGTCTTCTTACCAGTACGACGGTCAATCTTCTCAATCAAGGTGTCGAACTTGCAAGCAATGTGGGCAGTGTGGCAATCAAGGACGGGAGAGTATCCAGCAGAGATCTGACCAGGGTGGTTGAAGATAATGACCTGGGCGTTGAAAGACTCGCATCCCTTGGGGGGATCGTTCTTGGAGTCACCGCAAACGTTACCACGGCGGATATCCTTGACGGAAACGTTCTTGACGTTGAATCCGACATTGTCACCGGGGGTACCCTCAACGAGCTGCTCGTGGTGCATCTCGACGGACTTAACTTCAGTGGTGACACCAGCGGGGGCAAAGGTGACAACCATACCGGCCTTGATGGTACCGGTCTCGACACGGCCGACGGGCACAGTTCCGATACCGCCAATCTTGTAGACATCCTGGAGGGGAAGACGGAGGGGCTTGTCGGAGGGTCTCACAGGAGGCTCAATGGAGTCAATGGCCTCAAGGAGGGTCTTACCCTTGGCAGCACCAGCCTTGGTCTCACGAGACCAACCCTTGTACCAGGGGCAGTTGGTGGAGGGCTCAATCATGTTGTCACCGTTCCAGCCAGAGATGGGAACGAAAGCAACAGTCTTGGGGTTGAAACCGACCTTCTTGATAAAGTTGGAAGTCTCCTTGATAATCTCATTGAAACGATCCTCAGACCACTTGACAGAGTCCATCTTGTTGACGGCAACAATAAGCTGTCTAACACCAAGAGTGAAAGCAAGCAGAGCGTGCTCACGGGTCTGGCCATCCTTGGAGATACCAGCCTCAAACTCACCAACACCACCGGCGATAATGAGAATGGCACAGTCAGCCTGGGAAGTACCAGTAATCATGTTCTTGATGAAATCACGGTGACCGGGAGCATCAATAACGGTAACGTAGTACTTGGGAGTCTCGAACTTCCAAAGAGCGATATCAATGGTGATACCACGTTCACGCTCAGCCTTAAGCTTGTCAAGGACCCAAGCGTACTTGAAAGAACCCTTGCCGAGCTCGGCAGCCTCCTTCTCGAACTTCTCAATGGTTCTCTTGTCAATACCACCGCACTTGTAAATCAAGTGACCAGTGGTAGTGGACTTGCCGGAATCGACGTGTCCAATGACAACAATGTTAATATGAGTCTTTTCCTTTCCCTGTAGACAACGAGTTAGATCATGCTGATGAATTATAAAACTGGATTGCAACGCACCATTTTGATTAATTAAGTTTCTCAGATAGAATGCAGCGATTTCTGGTGTGAGCGACAAGGAAAAGAAAAGGAAAAAAGAAAAAGAGGAGGAAGGGGAGGATGGTGACTTTTATAGCATGTTGGGTCAGTGAAAATTTTGCAGGCATTCCTACTTTTTTTTTGGTGTTACCCTGTCTGATTTCGACGATTTGGTTGGCCTGTTTCTTAGAAGGCTTCCTGCCTAAATAGGAAATTCAATAGAGACAGTCTGTTAAAATGTATTGTATTTATAGGCATAGCGTATTTTAAGAACCATCAAAGGGGTGTGCTGGCCGTTTTCAGCCCAGTTGGGAGCAAAAAAACCAAAAAAAAAAAAAAAAAAAAAAAAAATTAATTAGGGGAAGAAGCGCAGAAAAAAAAAAAAAAAAATTTTTTTTTGTGATATTGAACATTTCTTTTTTTATTTTGTTGCCACTTGTTTCTGTGACAACAATTGAGTTGGCCAATTGGGCAGGGGTTACAACGAGGTTTCGATATCTGATCAGCAGCAGTTGTAATATTGTAAGGCGCGCACGTCTATATTTCCACCCCACAACCTACGTACTCCATGGATGTGACTAAGGATGACAGTGTATATATATATGTTGTATGATTCATTATGACACTGCAGCTGCCCCTTTATACATGTATAGGGAACACAAAAAAGGACTAGATTTTTTTGTTTTTTGTTGCGTTGAAAAGGGTAAAGTGAAAACAACACAAATGCGCAAGAAAAACGTTGTTTTCTTTCCACCCCAACTTGGCACTAATGTAGAACTGTTCTAAACTTAGTTTTGTTGTAGAACTAACTACTTTTTTTTTTTTTTTTTTTGCGCACCCTTCCATGTGGCTCCATGGGGCTGTGGTGGTCTAACACTCTTCACCATATATTGGCCCTTGGACAGCCTTTACATGTAGTCTTTGTGGCCCCTTTGCACACAGAAAACCCACTACACTGACATCTCAGAATCTTCAACCGCCTTTCTTGCCTGTATTATAACCATATTGTCTGTGTGTTTCGTGCTCATAATGTCATTGAAATAAAAGCGCTCATCAGAGTTCGCCTTTATTTTTTGTCTGTGAAACATTAATCCGTCCACGTTTCTACTAATATTCTCCACCACTCTCGACTACACCTCTTCATTTCCACACTACCAAACAATCATGTCTGTCCCTCCCCAAACTGGACTGGCGCCCTCAGTACAACAACCACCGGTACGACCGCCGACGCTGCAGTCAGTGCCGGTCCGGAAAACATCCAACACCGCGCCACCGGTTAAAAATCCGGATCTAGTCTCTCCCAAAGACAGTAGTACACAAGCTCTGAGCAGCAAACAGCAAACGACGCCGCTGCAGGCCACCGACTCGGCGTCAGCTGGACTAGAACAGTCTATACTACCCTGCACAGCAACCTCGCATACCTCAGGGAACTTTTTCGACCTGCGCCCGCTCGCCAAAGAGTATCCGCATGATACCCTGGACTGGTTCATACGCGGCATAGACTACCCGGCAAACTTTACGCTCAACTTTTGCGCTCCACTGCTGCTGCCCGTCCAGTTCCCGCTCCACTCGAGTGGCTCTACGTCAGACTCGGCGGCCACCGCGGTCGTGGCCCATTTCGAAGACGGCACGGTCAAGTCCCTGGGCCAGGCGTCTACTACTCCCAAGTTCAGAGGACGCAACCTGCTGCTGGAATATAGCGATGGCTCGATCTGCTTGAACCCGGACGGCACGCCGACAAAGCTGAGAAGCAGCACGCTAATTTCGTTCAAATGTGGGCACGACCTGGCGGCCAAGCAGGCCAGGCTAGCTTTTGTCGGGTCCCCGGATAATTGTACGTACTTTTTTGAAGCCCGCACTATCCATGCATGCCCTGCCGTCAACCAGTCGCAAACGATGGCTCCTATTTCCATCTTTTTAATCATCCTGCTGGTCGCGCTAGTGGTCTACGTTGCTGGTACCATGGTTCTCCATCCCTCTGTAAGTAGCTCCCTCTGCCTGTGAGACACTACTAACTTTAACTCTAGATGAGCTGGGCACGTATCAAGGCCTCAGTCAAAACGCCAATCATGCTGTTCAACTCTCGTCGTCCAAACAACTACGCAACTCATCAGTATTACAAGCGGTCGCCCGGCAGCTTGTACCGCGATGACAAAGATCCCATCAGCATAATCATCCCTCAGGCATTGAGTGCAGACACTGCGGAGGACCGCCTAGTTTAGGGAGGACATGACGTATTATTATCAATTTCATTCACTTTTATAACTATAGACTTTATCAACACATGCAAGAGCGAATTATCATGCACAGAACGTAAAATTAAATCCAGTTGGTGACCTCCAACGGCTTCATAAACACTCAAAATTACAATCATAACTAAAACTATACAGAGCACAATATTAAAAAGATATATATATATATATCATTGACCCATAAAACTGTTCAAACCGGATAACTCATTATGATGGCTCAATAGTGCATCCCAATCCTTGGTACCTGCAAACAACGACGAAAGACTAAACCGGCGGTTGTCACCAGTATTATTAGGCAGACCAGGGGACTTTTCAGGGTCTCCATTGTGCCCGATCGCAGCTCCAAACTGCATTTCACCAAAAGTTTCGGCACCAGTCGTCGGCATAAAGTCCAGGTTGGGCGGGGCCCGACTGCCTTCAATTGCGGCAGTATTGCCATTGAGATCGGCGTTCCAGCTATTGTCCACTGGTAGACCGCCAAACACAGGACTGCTATTCTCGTTCTCCCATCTTTCGTCCAAATTTTGTGTCTGCTGCTGCTGCTGCTGCTGCTGCAACATGTACGGTGGTAAAAATCTGCCAAACAGCTGGGCATCGACCTGGTCCATGATACCAGGCACGTACAAATGAGGGGATTCCGTCTTGCGCCCGTCGCTAACGTCGCTTACCACGCTAGGAGCTGAAGTCAATGGACGGTCTTGCGGCGTATTGACGGCCTCCATACTTGGAAACCCGTTGACAGACTCGGCTGCAGCTGTAGCTGTGACTCCCGATGCAGGAGCACCTGCTGACATTACATCCTTTCTGCCTTGGCTGCTGCGCGACTTACGCATGCGTTTGACTGGCGGTTGGCTAAATGTTTCGTCAATTTCAGACTCAATGCCCGCGCTCGCCGCCGAGCCGAACTCATTCTGCTGGTCAATAGGTGTGGACCCAGCGCTGCTGCCGTTTGTATTCTGCGGAATTACCGGCATCTTGGCGGTTCTGCGGTTCAGCTGCTCGAACAGAGTGTTCAGCAAGTTGTACGTTCTCTGCGCAGACATGCTCGAGTCTTTCAACGACGTCAACGCGTTCTTGCCCAGCTCGGCATCGCGGCGAATCTCAACTGCCTCAGGATCATTGGGGTTCTCATGAACATAGAAAACAAGACAGGCGACTGAAAAAAAAATGGTGTAAATAGAAAACCAGTACGCACCATTCAGCAGTCTTTGTGATGTCAATTCATGGGCAATGTACATGGCGCGGCGCGAAACACCAATACAGTTCAAGGCCGAAACACGGGCTTTTTCGTCTCCCTTGAATTTCGGGCTGCAGTAGTGAATAAAAGGTCTGTACAAAACAATTTGTACATGGCAAAGGGCCAGATTGAGCAACCGGTTTGCCTTGAGGTACTGAGGAGGAGGATTAGCACCCGGGCGAAGCTCCACTGGGAGAGACTCGAGCCAGTCGCGGATCTCTGCTTCCATTTGCGAAACGTTGGAATGTGTCACGTTGTACAATGGCGACGATGTCACTATTTCTGGCTTGACGGGGTAAATGTACTTCATGATGTGCGACAGAATAGTAATTAGTCGAGTATGGGCGTTTGCAATTCCGGCCGACGACAGCTTTCCCTTCATTTGCGGAAAATACGCGTCCTCAGTGATATTTTCGTCATCGATTTCATCAGGCAGCTCTTGGTCAAAGTCAGACTCTGCTGTAGACCGTGGCAGGCCTAGCATTGCATTCACATAAATGTCCATTTTCCGAATTGTCCAAAATAGGCGTTTGCGTGTCTCAAGCTCAATAGGATTAAAGTTGTAAGCGACCTTTCTGTGGAGACCAGCGCGCAATGCTGACCGTAAGGCTACACCAATATATGAATAGCAGGTAGATAATCGAGCTGAGCACTGCAGAAATATAATCATCATAACAATAGACTGAATGGCATAAGTGTCACGCGCATCTGCAATGTCGATAAGTTTTCTGGCTGCAACAAAGTACTTGTACCCTTCACTGGCATCTTTGAAACCCAGCTTTTCGCACTTGTCCATGGAAAACAGAACGCCAACTGCCATGACCGAGTAGACTAGGGGCAGAATTTTGTATTGCTTGTTGGTGTAGTCGTCGGGGTCGGTTTCGTAGAGTAAGTCGAGGTCTCGGATAAATGACGGACGATGGTAAAAGCGAAACAGCACGCACGCATTGTCCCAAACTGCCTCAATGAGTTCACTGGCTACATGTTTGGGCGGCAGAATGATCTTGATTTCGCGCCCAAAACCTGGATCCAGAGGGGATACAGTGGGAGAATTAAGTATTGCAGTGTCATTGTCGCCGTTAATATTAGACCGCACACTCCCCTTGGGAAGTCCCGTTTCTTCGTCTATTTCGTTATTGCCGCCCTTCATGGCCAGCACGCTCGTGACGCCCTTTTGCGCAAGTTTTAGCGCGGTATAAGGAGAGTTTGGGTTCGAGGTTTCTTCTAACCGCGCCTTTTGCACAGCTTCCAGAAAGCCTTGAATGTCGAAAGACGGATTGAATACGTCGACACCGGGCATTATTGACTCAAGAACTAGCTCCGCACATTTCAGTTTGTTTTCGACTCGTCGGATATCTGGTATTCGCTTGCGGTTCGAGGGCTGGTCGTATGTGCATTCTAGACAGGTTAGCCATGTCTCACGATTCATCTTCTGCCGTACCATAACTATACACTGTGCAGTGAATACAGGGCTGCTGCCCGTCACATTTGACCTTTTTCTTACGACCTAGACAGATTAGACGCTGGTTGTACCGGTCTCCAAAGATACCTACATTCGTCGCAAGCTCGAGTGACCCTCTTGCGCTTTTTGGTGAGGTTTGATGGCACCTCTGAAACTTCCATGTTGAGACCTTGGATTGAGCGGGAGGTCGAGATATTAACAGGCAACGGGTTGAAATATCAGTAGGCAAACAACCCTACTGATGTGCTGAAATGCCAAGCACTTTTGGTCGCCACAAGAGTGTGCTTCAAGATGTACAGTGTTGTGTCAACTAAACTGGAACTTTTGAGCTCAGAAAACACCGCCAAGACAAACAAAAAAAAAAAAAATTAATGCTAAGACCAAGGAATATATAATACTAATTTCGAGCAAGGCACAGAAGCAAAATCGTGATATGGAGCATGGACAAAGTTATACAAGGTGAAGTTCAGAAGAGTTAAGGTGGAAGGGGAAAAAAAAAATCAAGAAGTCGGCCTATGGAAAAAAAAACTCCGGAGAGTGTCTGATTTCAGTCGTGCACCCATAATTTAACACTGGGCATCTCAATACTTTTGCAGCGTTCTTAACAAAGTCTCAATTCCTCGGCTGAAATTTTAGTGCTACGATGTCCACCCCCATTAGGTTTATGAAATACTCATCAACGACGTTCATCTACGTTGAAGGACCAAAAAGCTTTGGGACTAGCAACTTGGTCCTCAAACCCTCGAGAAACAAACCGCTTCGTGATTTAATGATTTGTACTAGAGACATAGGACCATCATTGTGACCAAACTCTGTAACTTCATGCTACTCAGGAGTCTCATGCGCAATGTTTGCTACGAACCTATCATCCTTTGACCGACACTGGCAGGATTCATTATAGTAGCGAGTCTGCCGTTCCGTTCGGCCGTTGATTCATATGCTCTTGGCCAATATGCTTTAGTAATTTTCAGCATGATTTATATCTCAGAACGTTAATCCTACTCGTCTTAGTCATAATTTAGTCAGCTGGGAGTAAAAAAAAATTTTGTTCCGCAAGATCTGTGAGATCTTTGCAAACTCTCTCATTCTGACCAAGGAACCAGTATCACGATGCAGTTGACTTGGAAAGATATTCCTGTGATTCCAAACTCTTCGGAGTAAGTATAGAAGTTTTTTGCTTGGTAAAGTCTAACATTGTAGGTTTCTGGATGTCGTCCTGAATCGAACTCAGAGAAAGACCCCCACTGTGATCCGACCTGGGTTTAAGATCTCCCGTATCAGAGCATTCTACATGAGAAAGGTCCGATTCACCAGCGACGGGTTCTGTGAAAAGCTTTCTGAGATTGTTGAGTCCTTTCCCAATATCAACGAAATCCATCCGTTCCACAGGGACTTGCTTGATACACTTTATGAAAAGAACCACTACAAGGTATCCCTGGCGGCGGTGTCGCGGGCCAAGAACCTGGTGGAGCAGGTGTCGAGAGATTATGTCCGGCTGTTGAAGTTTGGCCAGTCTCTGTTTCAGTGCAAGCAGCTGAAAACAGCGGCGTTGGGTCGTATGGCTACCATTGTCAAGAAGCTGAAAGACCCGCTTTTATATCTGGAGCAAGTCCGCCAACATTTGGGACGTTTGCCTTCGATTGATCCCAACACTAGAACTCTGTTGATTTGTGGATACCCAAATGTAGGCAAATCGTCTTTCCTCAAGTCTGTTACGAGAGCCGATGTCGAAGTTCAACCTTATGCATTTACTACCAAATCGCTCTACGTTGGTCACTTTGACTACAAGTACCTGCGATTCCAGGCGATTGACACTCCTGGTGTTTTGGATCGACCAACCGAAGAAATGAATAACATTGAAATGCAGTCTATTTATGCTATTGCTCATATCAGATCTTGCGTTCTATACTTTATGGATCTGTCAGAGCAGTGCGGTTTCTCTGTAGAGGACCAGGTCAAGCTGTTTCACTCAATCAAGCCTCTCTTCGCCAATAAGTCTGTGCTTGTAGTTATTAACAAGATTGATGTTGTCCGACCTGAAGATCTTGATGAGGAGCGCAAGGAGCTGCTTCAGTCCATTACCAAAATCCCGGATGTATCGGTCGAGATCATGCAGCTCTCCTGTCACACCGAAGAAGGAGTCATGGAAGTCAGAAACAAGGCTTGTGAAAAGCTGTTGACTGCTAGGATTGAGCAGAAGCTCAAGTCTTCAAACAGAATGGCTGGCATTCTAAACAAGATCCATGTCGCTCGTCCAGCTCCTAGAGATGATATGCCAGTCGCTAGAGATCCACACATTCCTGAAGCTGTGGCTAGTCTCAAAAAGTATGACGTCAATGACCCTGATCGCCGCAAACTGTCTCGCGACATTGAAGCCGAGAACGGTGGCGCTGGTGTCTACCAACCTGATTACAAAGATGCATATCTGCTGGAAGACGACGATTGGAAGCATGATATCATGCCTGAAATCCTCGATGGTAAGAACGTCTACGACTTTTTGGATCCTGAGATCAGTGCCAAGCTTGCTGCCCTGGAAGAGGAAGAGGAGCGTCTTGAAAAGGAAGGCTTTTATGAGAGCGAAGAGGATCTTGAGGACGAAGAGGAGGAGGAGATCAAAGAAAAGGCCGAGTGGATCCGAAACCGGCAGCAAATGATAAAGAATAAGGCGAGATCTAACAAGTCTCTAAAGAACCGGGCACAGATTCCGCGCAAGAAGACGCGCCGCACGGTCGAGGCGATGGAGTCACACATGTCTGATATTGGAGTTGATACATCGGCCCTCACTGAAAAGGCTTATGCCAATTCGACTGTATCTGGCGTGATGGGCGGCGGTTTGGATACGGTTATGGCGGAGAATTCGGTGCCGGTTCGCGATGGTGCCCGCATGACAAACGCCCTGCAAACGAACCGCCGTTTGGATGGTGTTGCTAGTACTCAGCGGTCCAAGGCCGAGCGGTTGGCGAAGATTGACCAGCGCGGCAGAAACCGCATGGCCCGCCAGGGTGAGGCTGATAGACATACTGCCGCCAGTCTGCCAAAACATTTGTTTTCTGGAAAGAGAACCATTGGCAAGACACAGCGTCGTTAGAGAGTTTTTTTTAAAAAAAAAAAAAAAATTATATTTATATTTGTTTTGGGTAATCAATTGAAGCATATCTCGTTCAGTTAAAAAATGTCAAAATAACGATTCGATGTCGTCATCATCTTCATCACCTTCTTCTTCACTGCGACGAGAGTCTTCGACTGCACTTGAATCCACATCTCCTGTCGCCTCTCTCGCTGATTCATCGCCATCATTGCCCTGGGCCTCGCTCTCCTCATCTTGATACTGCGCGGCTGAATGCGGGGCCGGCGTCGTAAGTTCATCTTCTGTTGGCAGTGGAGACGACTGCATATCGGCACCATCCTGGTTCATGAAACTCGAATTCTTGCTTGACCCATCGTTGAACGGTTCCTTGACATTCCGCAGCTGCCTCTTCTTGGCTTCCAACTCAACACCCAACTTCTTAACAACCTGCAGAAATCTCTCTCGTAAAATTGGATTAGATGCATTGGCAGCGACTTCCATACGTTTCTTGATGGTGTTTTCAAGATCAATGATTTCGGAGCGCAGAATTTTATTATGAGTAATAGCCTCCATGGCTTCGTCATCCATTCTCTCATTTCGATCATCATTTTGACCATCGTCATCATCATCGTCGTCGTCATCATCATCGTCATCATCATCATCATCATCGTCGTCGTCGTCGTCATCGTCGTCATCGTCATCATCACCCTCTCCACCCGTAGTAACACCATCTTGACTTTCAAGCGCCCTTTCAAGCTCCAATCCAAGCAGATTCTCATCTTCCTCAGCCTCTGGCTCACCAGGAGCTGGCGATACTGCCTGAGAGCCAAGCATATTGTATGGCGTAGGAGCATCCTCCATATCTTCGCCCTCATCGAGCTTATGATCCATGCTATCATCTCGTTTCGCACTTGGCGCAATACTGCTTGCTCTTGACGTGGGCTGAGTCTGGTTCAAGGCACTTGGGTCGAGCAACTCGTAATGTGATTCCTCAGCTTCGTTATCTAATCTGAATAGCTCTTCAATCCTGGCTTCCATGGTCTCGATTGCTTTCCGCGATATCCGTTTTCGGAAGCGTCGGTGCTTCACATTGTGTAAAGGGGGTGTAATTCCATGAGGAAGAGTAGTGGACTCAGATCGATCGGCTCCTGCAGAGCCCATCAACAGGACATCGTCTTCATTGGCAATTGGTTCCGTAACCAACAGCATTTGACACACGTCAGATACCTTGTAGATGTTTTTGCGATCGAATGTTTTATGAGCTTCTGTGATGGTTGGTAGATCGACTAGCTTGGCGGCAAACAACTGCTCGTTGATAGATACCACAGCCAGCCTGGCGTCTTTAAACTTGATATGCACACGGGAAAGATCTCCTTCATCGCACGTAGCGCGTAAATAATCCAAATGAGCTCCAGGTACCATTCGTAGAACAATGGCCTCTTCAATCATGGGATCATCCTCTCTGTCAGGTGCCTCTGAATCATAGCCCTGACCTGGTTGACGCGAGGCCTTTACGCGAATTCTCGGCAGACCTGCCTTTTTCTTGAGATTGAGACTGACTTTGGGGAGCGGCCGGGCAGCGGAGTCTGCTGGGTTTTTTGGATTGGCCCGACTTTTCTTTGGCGACGCCTTTTTCGGCTTAGCAGCACCTGCCGGTGATGGAGCCGCAATCTTAATCTTTGTTTTCTTGACCGCGCTGCCTGCTTCAGCTGGGGCCCTTGCTTCTCCAGATGGAGGCTTGACTGCCTTGATTTTGATTTTGGGTCGTATCGTGATTTTAGGTAGTGAGGGTTCGCCACCACTCGCGTCGCCGTCAATTGAAACTGATCGTTTGCGCTTGGCCTTAGACGCAGAATCTTCTTGCTTTATGCCTGAACCCTGGTAGTCTGTGAAGTTAGGGATTGAAAAATCTTGGGGTTCATCCTTAAAGGTGACGGTGGGCGGGTGCACTGGAGCTTCAGCTGAAGCAGTCTGTGAATTCTCGCGTTGTGCCGCACTCTCCAGTAACTTTGAATTCAGCTTGATTTTCACCATCCTGATGGCCTTCAATGATATCTGACAACTCTTCTTCAGTTGGGATCCATCCTGAAGTACGACAGTGGGATATTTTCTTACTGGGTTAGGGCAATCATGAAATTTTCTTGACTACTGGATCAACTATGACAGCAAACACTTGACAGTCTGCGCACCATGTCTCTCAATATAAAGGCGATACAGCCGTCGCTGAAGAAGGCGTTTGGTCGTCGACATATACAAAACTATGATCTGTGTGGTATGTGTTTGTAGTGTTTTAAACTCTTTTGATCTAACGCTTGTAATAGTGGCGGCCATCACCAAGATGGGGCTACCTGACTATTATAGAGGTCAACCAACCACCATTCTCGATGCATATCCAGGAGCTGGAATCTGGTCAGCTGCGCTGTATAATACGCTAAACCCTCAAAGTCATGTCATGCTGGAGCCTGTGGTGGGCTTTCAAAAGTATCTTACGCCTCTTTTGAAAGAAAGCACCAAAGACTCTAATATGACTGTACAACTGCGTACAGAGGATCCGTTTCGATGGGGTACTTTCACTGACTTGGCGAGTGAGGGCATATTCACCCCCAAATCTGCCCCCCGTGACAAGATCAATCCGTTTCTTTTGTATACTGCCAATTTGACGAGTATTCAGGGTGAGCAACTATGCGTGCAGTACCTGAATTGCATAATGAATCAAAATTGGCTTCAAAAGTTTGGCCGAGTTCGGCTATTGCTCTGGGTACGCCATGGCACGGCTTCTAAGCTACTTGGTCGCGCTGGAGGCAAGTATCGTCAACGAGTGAGCGTTCAGACTGAGGCTTGCTCTGACGCAAAGCTCATTATTGGATCTGGCCATGTTGAACATATTGTTGAGCAAAGAGACCAAGAAGCCCCATTTACCGCATATTCCACAGATATGTTCCCAGAAGTATGTGATCCCTGACAAGTCCGATTTTCGCTCCCAACGCTAACTCTTCAGTCAACTGCCAAATCCCAGCAGGTGGTCTTGCTTCAAATAGATCCGCTGGAAAAGCCAATAGAGAATATTGACTACTTTGAATATATTATTCGAACCCTGTTTATTCTCAAGTCGCGCCCCTTGCACGAGGCAATCGGAATTCTTGGCCCTGGCGCGCAAGGAGATCTCTGCCCCAAGCTGGACCCTAGCTTGCTGAAAAAATCACCCACAGAAATGAGGCTGAAGGATTTCGAGCAGGTAACTCGTGTCTTTGCCGCCTGGCCATTCAAGCCAGACATCTTGCATGATTTCTACGAGGAATTCGACTCGGTGGGGTCCACACACGTCTAGCTTGAAATCATATGCCTATCTGCTGGCCGCTTCACCACTTGTACATACTATCTATACAAAATCACAATCATAAACCGATGAGGTTCTATGAGACCAAAGTCGTTGGATCACAAAGACCGTTTCGCAATATCCGAAGTAGCTAAGCAGCCCATGAAGGGTTACTTAACATCACACCACAGTTACGTAACAGCCTGCGGGGTAAAAGTGTTGATAAAAAGGATTTCAAGCTTGGCTATAGTATACTGTATGCTGCAGCCAAACAAGCCCCACAATGCTTGAGTATATCCGCGACACGGGCATGAGAATAGCAAAAGAGAAAAATAGAGAAGGACGAGGTGAAGTGCGAGGACATAATAAGAAACAATTTTCTTTCATGGAAGAAAAAAAAAAAAAAAAAAAAAAAAAAAAAAACGGACTTTTCAACACAACCATGATGTGATGATGGCTTAGGTTCTAGTTTTGCCATCCAGATTTTCTTCCTTCTACAACCTCCATTCTATCAAGTTTAACTATTCCACCGTGTTCTATTTCATCTTATCACCTTGGAAGCTAGGGTTTCTTTCATGGTAGACCTGTATAACAGATTGCTATGACCAGTCTCAACTCGATGGCCTCAACAACGTTTAAAACTGAAGACACTTTCCAGGAGACGGTTTCTGCGGCCATCAATCCTGCCAGCCAGAAAAATGCCACTGAGGCAAAAAACCCCGCGCCGCCGGGCAGAAGTTCTTCGACTTCGGGAGACAAGGACAAGAAAAAGCTAGTCGTAGCATGTATAGGATGTCGCAAGAAGAAAATCAAGTGTTCTTCCGACCGTCCAGCATGCTCAAACTGTCTACGGCTAAACATTCCCTGCGAGTACCCAGTCATTCGCAACCGTGGGTCGCGCTTTGGATACATGGAAATGCTCAACAGAAGAATGCAGCACCTTGAAAAGTACATTAACTGCAGCACGAATCCTGAATATCGGCCACAGTTTGTCACGATTCATCAAAAGCCTCAAGATCCCAGCCAGCTTCCGCTCACCAGCTGTGGGTCCACGCGTGGCACAGTCAATAGTGGCTACACAAACATCCGATCCAACCTCAATCTTGACAACCTCAAACTTCAATCAAAAGCTCAAGAGGCAGAAGCCCTGATTACCCAGCTTGGGCCACGCTTAACAAAAGAGCTCAGTCCACCTCCCTCGCTACCAACCCCAAATCATGCAAATCATGACAGGTGAGTTAACCGATCTTTTTTTTTTCTTTTCTGGATGCTAACTCTGAATAGTCTTCTTCCTCCACAAGATATAGTTATTCATCTTGCTCAGTTATACTTTCGAAATATTCACGGTCAAACCTACAGCTTTCTCCACAAACCCAGTTTCATTCCTCGCATCAAAGAAGGAAAGGTCAGCACCACACTACTACTTGCCCTGTGCGGACTTACTGCACGCTATTCACGACACCCAAGCATTGCTTGCTCGGTGCCCCATCAAGCAGGCGAGCATTACATTGCCGAAGCTCGCAAAGCAGTGTCCAAAGAGTTCGATGAGCCTACTATCGAAACGATTCAGGCGGTGATTTTTATTGTTCAGAATGATTTTTTCAAACACAAGAGTAAAAAGGCCATGATCTATGTGTCTCTGGCAATTCGTATGGCAACTACCCTGGAACTTCATAACGAACCACATGACCCCAACATGACTTTTCTTGAGCGAGAATCGCGCCGCAGAACCTACTGGTCTCTTATTGTTTTTGATCGCTTGGCACACTCTGGCCCGCATTGGCAGGTTCATTTGAGAACGGATACGCTTCAGATCCAAATGCCCTGCCGCGATTACTATTTTGAAAACAACATTCCAGTAATAACCGAAACTCTGCATGGCACCATGCCTCCGCCCATCCGGGGAACAGCATCTTCGCCGTCGGTCGTGAAAAAAGGAGAAAAGGGTATCCATGCATATATTGTCACTGGCATTATCTTGTGGTGCGAAATTAACAAGTACGTCATGGAGGGATACAAAAATGAAACTGTTCCACCTTGGAAGGAGGGCTCAACCTATCATGCGTTGGAGACGAGACTGCATAGTTTGTTTGCTTCAATTCCCAAGGAATACCAATACTCAAGAGAAAATCTTTTGGCGTTGGATAGTACCAATCATGGTACTGCATTAGTACATTTACACAATGAGCTTTTAGTCTCGCTATGCTTTCTCAGCCGTTCCATGTACCCTTTCAACTACAAGCAAATGAAGTTTGATGAAAATCCACCAAAAGAGTTCTTGGAGCGGGCAGCTACCAACATCATGGCTTGTGCAAAGGCTCAATCTTCTATGATTGAAGATGTTTTGGCATTAGACGATTTCAACATGGCACCGTTTGTTGGATTTGGAGTTTTTGCCGTGTCGTCAGTCCATATTGCTAATTCCTTTTCGCCAGATCCGGCTATTGCCTTGGCGGCTAAAAACAGTTTGGCCATCAACCTGAAATTTTTGGTGATCATGCGCGAGTATTTCTATATTGTAGGAGTATGGTGCATTATTCTCAAAGAACGATATTTTCAAAAGGCCCAGCGTCACAAACTCAAGCAAAGCTCAATTAATTTTAATGGTAGTATCACAAACTCGATCAGAAGCAGCGAGAGCGGCGAACCTAAAGCTGAGAGTGAGAGTGGGTTAGCTGACGGGTTTTCTCGACCAGGAACGCCGCCAGTTGTCTATGCGCCGACAGAGTTGATGAGCGTGGCTGCAAACAAACAGAGCGAACCTGCGGGTGAGTCGTCATCTTCTAATGAGCCCAGCAGGAGTGGCTCCAGCTCGCCACAACCCAAGTGGCAGGGAAAGCGCAATATGGATTCAATAAACGAACTACAGCAACAAGCCTTTGCCAGAACTTGGAAGCGAGCTGTACCTCAAGCCTACGAGCCTCAACCTGCAGAACCTAGTATGGGCCTGTACCCGAATAAAAAGGCCAAGCTGGAAAAGACACATGTTACCGACTTTCAAATGTCAACTAGCAATTTTGAACCAACTTCTCCATCCCAGTTTGCAGATATTTTAACGAGGCCCTCTCTACCCTCCTCTTCTGCTCCCATGCCATCTCATCCTGCGATGTTACCCAATGTTCATGCTCCTGTCCCTAATCGCCCTCCACCACAACCCACTACCACATCGATTTCACCTCTTGCATCAATTCCGGCAAAACCTGCGGTGGCCCCTCAGGCGGAATACAACACCTCACTGCAATTTCTTGATAACCACCAAGGAACTGGTAACAATAAGAATAATCTCCTTCTTGACACTTCCGGCGAATGGCTCAACTCTCTGGAATTGCACGACTTTACGCAGTTTGCGCACGACAGCAGAGCCTCGTTTGACGATCGCAACAATCCAGTGCACTGGTTCAACGGCAAACAGCCCATGGACACTGCTGCTGGTTTGTTTTTACCTTTGGACAAGCCGGCCGGCGCGCAGGGCGACTGGACGAACTTGCGCGAAAACGAGGATGGTCCGCCCAAGCTCGACGATTACATACAATCGCTTGATGCAGGGTCCACGACGCCAAGCAGCTTGTCGGCGGGTATCAGCTTCCCACACACGCCAAAAACACAAAACATGCTGGACGAAATATTCCAGCAAGTCGCAAGGGACGCGTTTCCGTTGCATGACACTACTGATTCGCCAGAATCAATGTCATCTACTTAGTTTATATCTAATAAGGACAAGTAGTAAACTCAAAAGATCATCTATTTTTTTTTATTCACTCAGATTTACATGAAATCGTCATCTATGCCCGACCCGTTTCCGTATCCTCCCTCATCCCACAATCCGTGTGTATTCTTCATTCTTTTGCTGTCGCCTTCAAACTGACCATCGCTGTCATCATACTCAGCATACACATCGTCAGTTGCCTTTTTGGTCACTTTCAAAACAACGCGAGGCGCTTGTTCAGTAGTGCCGCCAATCAGTAGACTATTTTGGTCCTCTTCAGAAAACTGGCCAACGGAAGGCTCAGTTAAAGCCCGAATGGCAGCGCCTGGCACCAGCTCATTATACTTTTCGTTGAATGCCTCTTGTAATTCGTTTGCGTCATCCACAACCACGGATCCCTCTTCATTGTAAACCCGGGCGTTATCAAACATGAGTTTAAAGTCCGCCTTGAACTCCGCAAGCATTTGGTAAGTATTATTACCAATTCGCTTTTGGATAACGTCGCAGGCAATAGGGTTTTTGATCAACACATAGTAGTCTGGATAAAACCGTTTGCTAGGGAGCTCTAAAAACAAGTCAATGCGGCGACGACCTGTCTCCGGTTCAATCACGCTTGTGACATGCTCGTAGATGGTTCTCATTTTGTTGGTCAAGTCAGCTCGAGCTGCAGGGGAAAGGGTTTCTTTAATCTTAGGTGGCCGACCTTTTCCTTTCTTGCGTGGAGGCAGCGGTGTCACCACTTTATCTGCCAAAGCTGCTGCCGAGGCTGCTCCCGTGGCGGCAGCGGCAGCTTCAACTTCTGCTCGAGGCCGACGGCCACGCTTTCTCTTCACACCAGCAGTGGCGCTAGTGCCATTAGTGATTCCTCCTCCCGGAGAAGGCGTATCGTACTCCAAGTAGGAAGGACTGCGAGCATCCTCTTGACCCAGCTCACTAGCATCCTTCAGTTTCTGTACTCGCGCCCGTTTACGGGCAATAGCATCTTCAGGTGTATCGTCTGGGTTGTCGATAGCATCGAGCCACTGTTCTTCAGTCAAGCCATCATCGTAATGAAGCACCTTTCTTTCTCTTGCACCTCGGCCGTAATTTTCTTCAACTGGCTCAGGATTGGCAGCCTCTTCCGCCGCCTTTGCAAGGTACTTGGCAGTGTAAATATCGGGCAGCTCTTTTTCAGAGAACAATCGTTCAAACTGTCTTCCCTTGCCGTAATCCGAAGTCAGGTTTCTTTGACGATCAATCTCAGCAAACAACACCCGCTCGCTATCATCTCTTGCCAAAATTTCATTCAGCTCGTCATCGTCCAACTCTTCATCCTCTTCATCCTTGTTAAGCTGCTTTTGCTCTTCCTGTTCAAGCAGGGATCTCAAAAATGCCTCTTGCTCCTCTGATGTAGATTTGTTGTCGAATTTACCGGCCTGGATGACCTTGCCATCAATGTCCAACTTTTGATGAGCACGGGCCAAAATGGTTTCTTCTACAGAGCTTTCTGTAATCAAACGAAGAATTCGAACTTCCTTGGTCTGACCGATACGGTGGGCACGATCCTGGGCCTGAAGATCCTGATGTGGATTCCAGTCAGAGTCATAGATAATGACGGTATCGGCAGTTTGCAAGTTAAGACCAAGACCACCAGCACGGGTTGAAAGCAAGAAAGCAAAGTATGGAGAATTGGGCGCATTGAACTTCAATAGCAGGTCAGTACGATCCTCAGCTTTGGTACCACCATCCAGACGCAGATACTGAATGCCACGCAATCGCAAGAAATCTTCCATAATATCCATGATCTGGGTCATTTGAAAGAAAACCAGGATACGATGGTTCGTAGCTTGGAACTTTGGAATAACGCGATCAAGCAATTCAAACTTGCCAGCAGTTCTCCACAGCAGATCATTGGTGAGCTTTTTGGGGTTGATGACGTTTTCGACTTCTTCAAAGACAAATGGATGATTGCACACTTTTCGCAACTGCATGAGCTTGTTGTTCAAACCGCGAGCATTGTTTCCACCAACAGTCTTGCGCAGCTTCAGCACTTGCTGATAAACACTGGATTGAAGAGCACTCATCTTGCACTTGATGACCTTTTCGACCTTGTCGGGTAAATCTTTTTCGACATCTTTCTTCAATCTTCTCAGCAAGAAAGGACGCAGCACTTTATGCAATCTTCTAATAACAAGCAACGTTTCTTCTTCAGATAGGTCCATTTTATCTTGTCCACCTGTGTTGATAAAAGGGGTATTGAACCATTCATCAAACGACTTGACTGAATTGAAAATCTTGGGAAGCACGAAATTGAGCAACGCCCAAAGTTCCGGAAGATCATTCTGCAAAGGAGTACCAGTCAAAATAAGTCTATATCTTGTGACGTAAAACTGGGTCAATGTCGCTGAAAGTTTTGATTGTGTGTTTTTCATACGATGACCCTCATCGATTATCATGTGAACCCATCTGATTTTACTCAAGACTGCCTTGTCACGAATAATGTACTCGTAGGTTGTCAAAAGAACTTGAAAGTCGCCTGAGCGAACCTGGTTTTGTTGAGCTTTACGTGCTGTCGGAGGACCCTTGTAGACGATTTTCTTGACACTAGGCGCCCAACGCTCAAATTCCAGAGTCCAATTGGTGAGGGTTGATAATGGAACAATAACTAAATAAGGACCAGAAATGCGCTTGATCTCGATAAGATATGTGATGAGAGAAATGGTTTGGATGGTCTTACCCAAACCCATTTCATCTGCCAGGATACCATTGAGGTTATTGTTGAACAGTGAAATCATCCACTGAAGACCCTTTAATTGATATTCCTTGAGAGTTCCACCCACTAAAATGGATGGCTGACGAGTCACCACCTCTTTGACACGATGAGCCACAGCGTAATAGTCAAAATCTTCATTGTTCGCATCCTCATTTTCATCAGTTTCTTCAGTCACATAGTTTGAAGTGTGAATAGCACGCGTATGTTGTTGCTGGTTTTTGACAGCTTGCGCCAGAGAACCCAAGAAGGCGTTGGTTTGACGAAGTAAATGCGTGATACGAGTATCCTTGGTTTGATCCAAGAGTTTGATATAAGCTTCCTCATCGTTAGCTCGCAGAGCCTGCAGACGCTGCTTGGCAGTACGTTCTGCTCTCTTTTGCTCTTCTTTTTCAATATAAGAGTGAATGGAAATGACGCTTTTACCAAACTTGACGCGGCGATCATGCTTGACAATGATGTTGGAATGGACCATTGATGAATGACTACACATGGCTTTCAAGTGATCTCGCTTCTTTTGGTTTTCGCGTTTGGCACGTTCAGCCCGCTGCTGATTATCAAACTGTTCAGTGATGTCTGCCTCCATCAATGTGGGTTGTTTCATGCGGGTGAAGTGAATCTGGTTGCCTTCATTCATGGCAACTGTGTTAAAAAAGAAAATGTCTGCAGCAACATCGCCTCGCAAGGCTTTTTGCCTGTTGAGGAGTTTGAGCGATTTGAGCTCAATAAGTTTTTCGAGTTCCTGCTCATTCATCTCAGCCAAACCTTTGGAAGAAGAAATCAGATCGCCTTCCAAGGGAAAATCGCTTACATCACGAGACAGCTCGACCACACGATTAAAAATACGGTCTGCGATTTGCCTCTCTCGCTCGGCCTTCATGGCTTGAATGTCCAGCGCGCGAGGCATCAAGGAGGGTATTAACTGCATGGCTTCAGAAACTGTTGAAGGATTAGACAGGTCCACGACTTTTGGTAGAAGAGAAGAAGGGTGAATGAGGCCAGTGACGCCTAGTTTTCCAAGTGGAGTAGTAGGAAGTGGTGCTTCTTCTTCGGCTGGCGTAGAAGACATGGTGCGGGGAGCAGGACTGGCTGGTTTGGAGACTGGCACTGGTGCTTCGACAGGCTCACTAGAAGGTCGACTAGCAGTGTTTGAGGTAGGGGTGGGGAATAAAGATGCTTGAATTGCTTGAGGAACTGTCCTCGTTTTGTATAGAGATTTGAATGCAACCATCTGGTTACGGAGAGTAGCGCTTTGGGCTTGTGTGAGAGGAGGTGCAAACTGCTGCTGGGAAGGCTGCTGCTGAGGCTGAGGCTGAGGCTGAGGAGCCTGTGCTGGGGGAGCCTGTGGCATCTGCTGTTGAAATCCATTGGCTAGAAGGTTAGAAATGAATTGATAAAAGAGAGATAGTACATACTGCTTGGAGACTGAGGAGATGGTTGAGGAGGCTGCTGCTGAGGAGGTTGCTGCTGAGGAGGTTGCTGTTGAGGTTGCTGAGGTTGGCTTTGCTGTTGAGCTCGCTGCTGTGCTAATCGCTTCTGATGATCTTGCTGGCGAGAAAACTCACGAAGCAGGTTGGTCAACTGCATGAACTCTGGATTCTGTTGAGCATTCTCGCCATGCTCACTTTTCAGAGCTTGCCATCGCTACAAAAGTTAGAAAGAGCAAGAGATGATAGGTCGGACATACCGCCAGACGTAGCTGAAGATCTTCTTTTGATCGAATTTGCAACGATCCCAGGTTATCAGAAGATGGCTGAGCAAACGGTACACTTTGCTGAGGTTGCTGGGGCTGCTGAGGTTGTTGGGCCCGCTGTGCTTGCAACTGCTGTCGCTGGAGGTTCAGCTGCTGTTGGAATTGGCTAGCTTGACTATTTTGTTGTTGCTGCTGCTGCTGCTGCTGCTGCTGCTGCTGCGGAGAATAATTCTGGAACCCGCCTTGAAAAGAATTAAACGAAGGCGACTGTGAGTCCATGATGAGTATTGCAAGTAAGCATGTAGATCGAGACAGGGGGGGATAGGATAAATAAATTTAACGCGCGTGAAAGGTCAAAAAATAGTAATTCACGCGTCTTTTTAGGTTGATGGGTAGAAGAAGAGAAAAATGTGTGGTTGGGTGGAAGTGAGAAAAGTTGCAAATATTTGCGCTGTTCAAATGGAGCAGAACAAAAGCCACGATAAAAGACTGCGATACTGAATCAAATATATCAAGTCAAGGGTCTCAATAGAATGAAAAAAAAGAGTTAAATTCGATTCAGCTGCAAAGACAAGGCAGCTTGGCTTCTAAGACTGGATATCTTCACTTTTCAGAGGTTGCCGTATAATTTTCTCTGCTGACGATACTGTGTGTGAGGCAAAAACAGGGCTGTTCGGACATTTTTGCTGCAAGAGTTACCCCAACCCTGATTATCATAGTACATATGGACATATTATCAATCACATGACGTTGGAGCGACATCAGGAAACGATATCAACTATGGCAGTTCAACGCCATCATGAACGCAGTTCAAACTGTTGACAATGGTAGAGCTCCTTGAGATGAGGTGGTCTCATCTGTCTGAAAGGTTTCTTCAAAGAGGTCTTGGCGATAATGGATGTGCAAATCACATGACCAAAGGCTGGAGGTCTGAGAGCCAAGCAGTGTTAGACTTTAGACGTTAAAGCGCTATGGCGGGCAATAAAAGCATGATAGAGGCAGATAACAGAGAAAGAAAGCAAGAACGAAGAAGGTAAAAAAAAGGAGAACTTCGCTAAGAGAAAGATTTAAATCCAGAGTGTAATCAGGATATCTCCACTCCATCTTTTCTACAACCAAACGAGACTGTCAAAAGCAGCTATAGCCCAGTCAGAGTGGAAGGCCAATGCTCTGTCACTTCAGACAGAGAGAGCACTGTTAATCCTTGTATTTACAAATATTTTACCATACAGATCTATCTCTGTTTAATCCATGTGCACCTGTTGACTGAAGCTGCTCCCCACTTGACGTAGACCCAAATATACGCGCTAAAAAGTCACAAGCATTATTTGTCCTCTTTCGATCCACCCTCCTTCACCTGTCCTCGTCACAACTCAATCTCAAATGGCGCCTTTTGATTTCAGCAATCCTTTCCAATCGATTCAGGGCTCTGTCTCTGACCTTGGTAACCAGTTCAGCCCGTTTGCGAAGCGCACTCAGCAGCTGATCCAGGAGACCCTGGGCAATGCCGAGGAGAAGGTGGGTACTTGCTTGTTTTGCCTCCCGATAAATGCTAATCTCTTTGATCTGTAGACTCAATTGCCTGAGGAATATCTTGAGCTGGAGCGCAGAGTTGATGCTTTGAAGGCGGTGCATCAGAAGCTTCTCGCTGTTACGTATGTTTATATCCTACTTGCCTCGCCTCTCTAACAGTTTTAGATCCCAATATGAAAATGAAAGCTATGACTATCCTCCTAACCTGGTATGTAACTCGTTTTGTTGAAACTAACTAACACCTCTTAGCGGGAATCGTTTGTTGACTTGTCGAAAACCATTCAAGAGCGAGTTACCACCTTGTCGCAAGCCCAGTCTGCCTCTGAAGCACAGGCCATTCTCACAAAGCCCATTGAAAACAAGGAGCACAAAACCCTTAGCCACGCGCTTAGCCGTGCTGCCTTGTCTGGATCCCAGGCTCTTGGTAGCCCCAACGAGCCGTTGGCAGAGGGACTGGCCAAATTTGCTGCTGCTGAGGCCAAGATCGGTGACGCCAGACTTGCCCAAGACGCATTGATCTCCAGCAGATTCAACTCTGCTTTTTCCGCCACCCTCAACACCTCTCTGCAGTCTGCCTCCAAGGCCCGCCGCCAGGTGCACAATGCTAGACTGACCTTGGACGCCGCCAAGAATGCTGCCCACTCTGCAAAGCCAGAGCGCCAGGTTGCCGCCCAGGTCGAACTTGAGCAGGCCGAGGACGATTTTGTCGCTGCCACTGAGGAGGCTGTCGCCGTCATGAAGAATCTGCTGGACACCCCCGAGCCCTTGCGCAATCTGTCTGATTTGGTTGCTGCCCAGCTGGCATACCACAAGGCGGCTGTAGAGGTGCTGAACGCTGTGTTGCCAGATATTGAGGATCTGCAGATTGAGCAAAAGACCAAGTACAGTGAGCATTCTACCTAAATTTCATTATACTTTATAATTCTACTCATCATTCTTAATAGCCCATTCGCTTGCAATGTCCCACCGACTGCCAGGCGCGAGCCCGCTCACGTACTTGACAAACTTTAAAATCCCCGGATCTCTGACCAGAAGAGAAAAAATGTTCCAGTCAGCCTGGGTCGTAATTAAAACCACATCATCATCGTCAGTAGTTTTACCTGCCTTGTTGGCAGAGATGGAAGACCCTCGGTAGACAGCCGGATCAAACGCAGCGTCGCTCTCATCTTCAGCAAGCATGGACAATTCGTAGCCACCAAGTTCTCCATTTTCCCAGCCTTTGGTGGGTGTCAAGCCTAAAGTGCCTTCAAGCATGAGATTGCTAGTTTCTTGAGAGCTACCTGAGTTGGTAGTGGCCAGAGTATAATCTAAACTGGGGCGGAACCGGCGGATCAGAACACGCTGGGCAACAGGATTCAGAGAAGACACTGCACAGAGCCAGGACAAAAACTGAGAGGACTGAAACATGAGAGCTACTTCAGCCAGTTTCTGGTACGCTGGCTCTGAGGAGGGCACGCTGGCAAAATCAGTGGGTTCTCCCAGGTTTTCACGTTTGTAATCCTCGCGGCCATCCATGTACATGTAACGTTTTTTGTGGGGCGGACCAGCGAGCTTCCAAAAAGGCATTGCACCAACATCTTTAGCTACTTTGGGCGTGGCATCTTGATCAATGTCGACATTGTCAATCAGGCTTTTAAGCACAGCAGCGTACTCGGGATTTAAAAAGTCGCGAATCTCCAATGCACTTTCGTCGCAAAAGTGCTTTGCCAGCATTTGGATTGACTCGGGTTTCAGCAATGCAGAGTTTAAAAACTTGGCAAGATACTGCAAATCCTCTGAGCTCATTTCTTTAGCTGTCTTCACAACATCAAAATTGCGCTTGGGAAAGTCGTACTCTTGGACCTCGTCGCTTTCCAGCATCTGGAGTGTGCTTTTAGCCTCTGTTTCCTCAATTTCGCCTTCAATAAATCCTTCTTCACCTTTCTGCGGAATGTGGAACCACCCTTGCACACTCATGCGCTCTCTGTTGACAAAGACCTCTTCAACATCATGGAAGGAAATACCAGGCTGCACCGTAAAAAAGGCAAATTGGTTCCACGCAGGAGGTACCACCAGTGTCCAGTCTTGAGCAGGAACGTTCGGTTTGACAATAGGATAAAGGCGCAACGCTCCGCCGTAAGCTGGATAGTCCCACTTTTCATCGGGGTCAGGCATGTAGACAATGAACGAGATTCGGCGAGATCCAATGACATCATCATGAGTAAGCAATTGGCAGCCTTTATGGTAGACGTTGATACTGAGATCCTGCTTAACGCCAGACAGGGCACCACAGCCAGTGACGTACGAAACGTAATCTCTAAACTCTGGAGAGTACAAAGCTTGTCTGAGCTCGTACAAATTTTCAAGTTTGCTCAGTTCTGTGTCTTCCAAGCCAGACATGTTGCGAAGATCACCGGTCTGGAAAAGTTTGTAAATGTCAGTTTCCTTTTTGGTAAAATGCAGGTTTTCCATGATTTCAGTGCGCACGTTTCTCAAGAGAGTGTCATTGAACAAAGCGGGAATGCACCCATGGTTATAAGGCTTGGACGCAGCAATAGCAGCTTTGACAGCTTCACGGTTACTGGGAGTAAATAGATCTTTTGAGAACTTCTCTGCCACTGAGGTGGAAATGTTGGCCCGTCTAAAGTGCTTGGAAAGAGCACCGTCGCCAGCAGTATTAGCCAGCTTGCGCTTGGGTTGAACAGCAGATTCAGTCATTATAGATTGCCCATGATGAAAGAAGAAAAATACAAGTAGCCTGAGAATGAAAACCTTGCTCAGGTTGAAAAAATCACCATATATTTTTCATGATCTGGACCCGACCAGCCCAAGGCGTATAGTACAAAGCGTACTGCACAAGTCGTATGCTTCAAGGCATGAAATCGGAGATCGCTGTTAGCTTATCTAGCTAGAGCGCGCTTGTGAAAGTGCAATGCAGCATGAAAAAGGTGACTTTTGAAGTCATGGTCTAAAACCTCCTGATGAGCCAATTCCATCAATTCAAACCGTATTTGCCTACCAGGGTGGAAGTGCGTTCCTGATCGTCAATTCTTGCGTGTTCTAGGCGGTCTTGAACTCACTTGGCTTTTTCTCACCAGTATATCAAAAGCCAGAGTAGGTCTCGGCCCGGTTGCTTGCTCCAGTAGTTAGAACCGGTTTAATATCTCGATAGTCACATCGGTTTCTCGTTTTGGGTTGATTATGTCATGGCTGCTCCGCCCGCCCAGACCTTTGACCCAGCTGCTCTGCCTGCAGGTAAAAAATCAATTGAAAAAAAAAAAAAAAAAAAAAAAAAAAAAAAAACATTTTACTGTAGCCAAGAAGATATCTTTGCGCAGCCATTCTACTACCTTCCAAAGGGATCATTGGTTCTTGAACGCAGACCCTGTTTTCCTGGTTGTGGAGACTCAAGACGAAAACTGCTTGCTTGCCGCAACCTCTTACAACTGCTGGAGTAACATAAAGCCCGACCCATCTTATCGTTCCTTGGCAGGTTGCAACGTAGAACTAACCAGAAAAAGAAAAGCAATTTTTTCAAGCCCATTTAATCTAAACTAATTCTTCCTTCCTTCTCTTCCTCTTGTCATCACTCGACCTCAAACAACTATCGAGAACCGTCTACAGCTCATTCATCATCATGGCTTGGGACCAACTATGGGTATGCTTCTTGTCTTCCTTCTACACACTTTGTTTGACTAACGTCCTCTTCAGATTAACGAACCACACTTGGCCTATGCCGTTATTGGCGGATTCACAACTATCTTTTCTCTCATTTCACTGTTTGTGAAGGAGAAGTTGTACATTGGCGAAGCAACGGTCGCTACGATTTTCGGCGTGATCGTCGGGCCCCACTGCCTCAACTGGTTTTCGCCCACAACTTGGGGAAATACAGACAACATCACGCTCGAAATTTCGCGCGTCGTACTTGTTGTACAGATCTTTGCCGTTGCCGTCGAGTTGCCGAAAAAGTATATGCTCAAGCACTGGCTCTCAGTATTTTTGCTGCTTGTGCCGGTCATGACTTTTGGCTGGCTCATCTCCTCGCTTTTCATTTGGAAACTGGTGCCGAGTCTCAACTGGATTGAGTCACTTGTTATCGCCGCCTGTATTACAGCCACAGATCCTGTGCTTGCCTCTGCTGTAGTCGGAAAGGGTAAATTTGCCCGCCGAGTCCCAGGACATTTGCGTAACCTTTTGTCGGCAGAATCAGGCTGCAACGACGGCATGGCTTTTCCTTTTGCTTACCTTGCTCTTCTTTGCATTCAGTACGCTGGCCACCCTCAAGATATTGCATTTCATTTTATTGTCATTACTGTTCTCTACGAGTGTCTGTTTGGCACCATTCTTGGAGCAATCATTGGATACTGCGGACGACACGCAATTAAATTTGCAGAGAAAAAGAATCTCATTGACAGAGAGTCTTTTCTCGTGTTTTACTTTGTTCTAGCCCTCTTCTGCACAGGAGTGGGATCGATCATCGGAACTGATGATCTTCTAGTTGCTTTTGCAGCAGGTGCAGCGTTTTCATGGGACGGCTGGTTTGCTCGTAAAACTGAAGAATCCCATGTGTCAAACGTTATTGATTTACTGCTTAACATGGCATTTTTTGTTTACTTTGGTGCTATTGTGCCTTGGGATCAGTTTAACGAGGCTTCGCTCGGTATCAGCCCTTGGAAGCTAGCCATTCTCGCAATTTTAATCATTCTCTTTCGCCGTCTTCCAATTATGCTCGCCCTCAAGCCTGTTATTCCCGATATCCGCACATGGCGCGAGGCTCTTTTCTGTGGCCACTTTGGCCCCATTGGAGTCGGTGCCATTTTCATTTCCATTCTTGCTCGTGCTGAACTAGAGCACGACGAACCTACACCTTTGGCTGAGCTACCGAAAGCTGGCCATCCCAATTTTGTTGTGGTTGCATGCATTTGGCCGGTAGTCACATTTCTCATTATCGCGTCGATTTTAGTGCATGGCTCGTCGATTGCAGTGTTTACCTTGGGAAAAAGACTCAACAACTTGACCATCACCATGTCCTATACCACAAATGGCGACCAATCTCAATCATGGCTCTCGCGTCTCCCTCGAATGGACTCGGCTCGAACTTCCTTTTCTTTCAATAAGAATGATGCTTCTCACAATGACTTGACTGATAATGAAGATGGTGATACATTGTCTATTCGCCCTGCAACTTCATCCAAACCCGTCAAGCCTGGTGTGGGAATGACTCGCCGGAAACGAGCAAGCCGCCTCCAATCATCTGAAAGTGAACCAGCTCGTGTGCCTCAGAATATTCCAATTGATTTAAATGCTGACAGACGGGCAGAACGAGAGCGTCTCGAAGAAGAGCAGAAAATTGTGGAAGGTGAGGGCTTTGACGAAAAGTATGGACCTGATGGAAGTAGAAGCACTTCTTCGGGCTCGCCACCGGGTGAGATGAATCACAAGGTTCATGATGACCTTAAAGGATTGCAAGCGTACCAGGAAGGAAGTAATATTGTTCTTGAGGATAAGTATGGTGAAGTTGTTGAATGTGTAAACGTGGATAGTCGCACTAGACGACCCAGCCACTTTTCCACTCGACCAGAAGCTGTCTCAAGCCCCAGAGATTCAGCTGAGCATCAGCATAGGAGAAGAGTTCTCGAACCTGTAGACAGTCATGGCACTCCTGGTGACCGTCGCGTGATGGCATACAGACTGGATGATGACATTATTGTGGAGAACATGGATGGTGAAGTCATTCGAAGATACCGCATTGCTCCCCATGGTGAAGTTTCTGAAACTAATCTGCAGGTAACTTCAAATCCTCTGGGCCGCAGGAATTCAATCATTGATAAAACTTTATCGTTAGTTGGTTTCAAGCGCCGCGACTCAAATGCTCAAGGAGCTGCCTTTGATGACGTTGAGAGACAAGCCGATGATTCCGACTTTGTTTCAGTTCACACTTCTTCCGTCTCCCCTGATGCCCGCAAATTTGACGACGAGCGAATGAAGCACCGGCTCAAGAAACTGCTTGATGTTGGCGAAAAGGGCAAGGCTTCGTCAATGCCTCGGCCTGTTGGTGGCCAAGCCAGTCAACCGAAAAAAGCAATCAGCCCGCAAGTTTCGCCTACTAGTAGAACGACTACGCTTGCAACTACAGTCAAGCCGATAAAGAAAGCAAGCAGTCCACCCCCACCGGTAAGGGAGCCCTCTTTAGACGACGAGGACGACGAAGATTCTTATGAAGGCCGCCGAGATTACGATGACGAAGATGAAGAAGAGACTGAAATTGAAAAGAAGCGAAGATTAGCTGCGTTGGGTCTCATTGATGAAGAGGATGATGACGCTGCGTTCCTGGAACCTCGGGAACGTGCTGTCCAGGCCGCTGAAAAGCCTCGAGCGGGAGTCCCAAGCAAGTAAATTACTTTTCATTTCCTTATTGTTCATTGGTGTTTTATAATTTATATTCTTTCATGACATTAGACGCCATTTGCGTCTTGTCTATTTCTTGTTGTTTTTCATATTGCATTTTATCAAGTTCATCTGAATCGATTCGCTCAAACGCATACTTTTGTCGCCTTCCTGCTGAGCAACCGTCGATCACGATTTACACTGATATGCAGCTTAATTAGATCAGATGAGCGGTGAATGTTGCATTAAAAATATTTATGGTTTGAGATTGATTCATTGCAAGATTTTATGCCACTTCCCTGCGAAATAATGTTCTAGAAATCCACCGAAGTTGGTTTACTGCATCGTCTCTTTGGGGTCATCAATTGTGCATGTTAGATTGAATCTTTCAAGAAATTTTGGTCTTTTTTTGTTAGTGCTGCAGTCGGAATCTCAGCCAAAGATTATAGAAGAAAAAAATAATTTAATAGTATTTGGCATAAAATTGCTTATAAACATTTGATGAACTTAAAGTCATTGGAAAACACTGCACGGCGAGAGGGCAGTTTAAAATCACTTGAATATACACCTTGAATGATACTTTGTCATGCTTAGGGCACTCAAGTTCACCAACAACGTCCTGGCCCTAAATTCTGCCTATCCAGCAACTGAGCATTAACGGAGCCTGGCTGCATGAAGCTTTGACAAAAAAAAGACAAGTGTAGTTTATATTCTAAGTTATTGGCTTCCCTTTTCCTGAGACCAAACAAGCTTTGACTGCAACTATACTGTCGATCGACAGATCAATCGCCTAAACAGTCAACATCCGTGGGTTAGAGCGGGTTAGAGCGGGTTAGAGCGGGTTAGAGCGGGTTAGAGCGGGTTAGAGCGGGTTAGAGCGGG
>JAKTUH010000147.1:0-41814 GCA_030556585.1 Geotrichum carabidarum
CACCTTTCTCCCCCCTCCCGCCATTCTTCTCTTTCTTTTTCGGTCTTCTTCGCTTCTGAGCTCGGTCTGATACGTTTCGAGGGATTTAAAAATGCCTTGGTTCTGGACGGATGTGAGGACGTCGGTGAGCCAGGTTGTGGCCCCGGGGGTGCAGGTGCCGGAGTCTGAGGCTGTGTCTGAGGTAGTGTACTTTGCAATCGTCTTTGCCGTTCTACAAAATGCGCTCAGGTCAAGCACGACCCCAATCAGTTCAAGTCCAGACACCGGGAACGGCGTCGTCGCATACAGGACGGTCTGGAGCGGGTCGATTGGGCTGTTTCGGAAAACGCCAGGTCCTCTTCTGCTACTACAATCCTCTTTGAACCCTGGACTGCTGTCTGGGCTGCTGCCCTCAATGCTGGGAGAGCTGACAGGATCCAGTTTGTGCCCGTGGTACTGCAGCAGGAAAACTTCACCGCTGCTTGGTTTGGTGGTTGCGGGGTGCCGGGCTTGGCGATATCGGGGCTGAGGCACGGGCACGGGCGCCGGCGCTAGAAGCAGGCCCTGGTGGGTTGACATTGGGTCAGTTGGCGCGAGGGCTGGTTTTTGGAATGTGATGGAGTAGACATTGTAGAATGGCATTCTCTTGAAGCAGGACACAAGCGCGCACTGGGAAACCGTCTATTTAGGCCGATCAGGTGTATTGGGATAATAATATATAATGCTGGACCTAAGCTGGGAAAGACACCCACTGAACGTAAGTAAAGAACCGACAATGTCTTTTGAGTCCAAGCACACAAAACACCCTCGTTTATAAGTAAAGTAGGAAAACAAAAGGAAGGGAAGGATATGAAATGGTAAAATTTTAAAAAGAAAGAAATCTGGCAGCTGAAGAATATTAAAATTTAAAATGCCGAAAAAGAAGCATGATTATCATATATACATGGCCTTGTTATTGTACTGCTTAAGCTTACAGAGCTTTCCTTAAAACAGTCATGCACACCCGCATACAAAACGGGCTTGCTTGAATTTGATCTTTTACTATGTATATATATGGTATGATGATCTATATATATTTAGTGGTAACACAGTGTTGGAAACGAATGAACCAAGTCATGGTTTGACCAGACCCAAACCAAGGTTTAGCTTACCGACACCTTGTGCCGCTTTGGTGGCTTTTGGTTTTCAAATCATTCCATGCTGCTTTTTGAGCTTTACAAGTTAAATCAGGTTTAAAACCTGGTCTTTGAAGTGGCTTTTTTCGTTTGGTGGTTCTATTCTTTGCATATGTTGTTGAAAGTTTTTAACTACCTCTAGCTAGGGTACAATGTCTGTCAAACTCGTCTAAACAAGGTGGGATGTGTATTAAGGATAGACAAACAACCTTTCCAGAAAAGCTTATTACAAACGCTGGCCTGCGACCACATTCAGCTTCTTCCTAATCAAGTACCTCGTCTCACCACCCTCAACCGTCTTGGTCCCATAAATCCGCATTCCAGCCCTTTCTTCATTCTGGCTCAGGTCGTCGTCGTCGTCGTCGTCCCGGGATACAATGTGGTGCTTGCCGAACCGGTCAATGTACTTTGAGTCTGCCCAGAGATCAGCCGTGAACGAGGCGCTCTGGACATGCTTGAACCCCGCGTTCGTGAACAAGACTTGGAGCTCGGAAGACGTGAACCCAGTCGGATGCGGCACAATGTCGCGGTCAATGGTCTTCATCCTTGCTGCAGCGACGGCCACGTGCGCCGGCTTGGTGTCCTTTGCGAGGTCAACGGCAAAAGCCCAGCCCCCGGACTTGACGCGCGCAAAGATGGCGGAGGTCGCGAAGGCGGTGTCGTCAATGTGGTGGTACGCGAGCGAGGCCACGGCCGCGTCGAAATCGTCAAGCCCGCCTGGGACCGTTCCTTGCTTGGCGGCAGCCTCGAGATCGGCAGGCTCAAAGATGTTGACGAGGTACCCGGTTGCGTTGCGAGGGCCGGAGGTGGTGCGCTTGTGGGCGAAGATGGAAATCATGTCGGATGCAATGTCGACGCCAATGACTTGTTTGACATGCGGAGCCAGGTTCTGTCACCACCTGCTGTTAGCACTCTTCAAAAAATCAAACCACTGCTTGATAACTAACCTGGCTGATAATACCGGTTCCACACGCAAAGTCCAAGACCCGGGTCTCTTTGCCCAAGATCTCAAATCCGTCTTCTGGCTGGGGTTTGACTTTTTTCGAAAACGCAAGCATGTTGTCTGCAATGGCCTTGCCTAGCGCAAAACTGACTTCGTTATCATACAGCGCAGCGTGCTCTGCACTGAAGTGCTGCTGGTTCTTGTTCACCGAGCCCATTTTATTTTATTTTTTTCTCCTTTCCCTTTCACTTGTTAAATAACTAGTTCAAAGCTGAGTCCAAACCATACGAACCAATCTGCACAGAGTAAAAAAGTGGAGGAGATAATTGGGGTGAGTCCAGAAAGTCTGGGGAAGTCACGTGGTATATTCACCCGCAGTCTCGGGCTTTTGTACGGACAGGCACCGAGGCTGGAGTGGAAATGACCTGATTTTGAACACCACGCATTCATGGGCCAAACTGTTGATAACTGTTCTACATATATATATCTACAGCTAGTGATTTTGGTATAGATATCGTTCTTTCTAGCCAGTATACGTAACAATTCAATGAACTTCTCTTATAAGAGTATTGTTGACTATCTATAGTAGGGAGATGGGCCCTTACAGTCTTCTGCTAAACCTATTATCCAGGGCAAGGGTTATTTGCTTATGTACATTCTTTGTAATTATTTGTCATAGATTGTTAGTCAGCGTAATAGACCTCTCGGCCGTTGATCGGACGATAAAACAAAAAAAAAAAAAGCGCCAGAAGATTCGCAAGCGCTGATATCTATACATGTGTATATAGCTATAGATATATTAATTCTGCATATGCGAGCTTCAAAGGGCGTATCCAGTAGACGTCACCAGAACGATAAATTTTGATATTGGTGATGACCTCAGATGACTCAGCATTGTCAGATGGACCTTTACCTTCCGTACTATCTATCTATGCGTACTATATATCCATGCGTATATATGGCAAGAAGCAAAGCCAACCTTGAGTTCACATTAGATTAAGACCTGAGTGAGGTCTGAGTGATGGGTTTACAACAGATTTAAAAAAGAAGAGACCACGTAGACATCTCTATATCTATCTATGTATGCTGCTGGCTCTGGCAGCTGTGGTTGTTGATATCAGAGTGTCAGAGTTGACTGTGATCACACGTAGACCTGACTTTTCTTTTTTTTTGTCTTATATATTTGATATATATACAATTGCTTTTTGTCATATCAAATTTTGTTGCTAATTTAGACCTAATCCTATTTAAGATGGGCTACTTGCATAACCTGCGTTAGTTTACTATGTGTTTAATGCATATTCAATGCACCCTTCATGCATGTCCAACAGTTGATATGCCTTGTGTTTAGTGATTATTAAGCTACATTTTCTCATACAGTTCATCACAATAATTTACCCTTTGTGTCTTTATATAAAGATATATCCATTTTGAGGTGTACAGTTACATATGTATTATATCCACGTGACACTGCTCACGTGTGCCCTTGCCCACTTTTAAAAAGTCTGCCATATGGTTGCCTACCTCCTCCGACACTAGGTTTGTTGGTCTGAGTCAACAAGCGATTACAGCACAAGTGTCAAAACAGTTGTAGGTTTGTGCGGTGATCTAGAACCGATTCAAGACAAAAGCGCCGCACAGTTGACTCAAAACGGATATTTTATTGGGAGAGAGAAAAAGCTCACCCCTCCATGATTTCTTTTTTCGCCTGTATAGTGGTTTTTTTTATTTATAAGAACCAAAATATCTTCTCTCACACACACTCTCTCTCTCTCTTGTCTCTTTTCTCTCTCTCGATTGTCAAATTTATAATCTCTTCTCTTACTCTACCAGCAACTTTTTTTTTTTTTTTTCCTCCCCCTTTTTACTTCATCTATAATCTTCAACTAGCAGCAAAGACCTGGTTATATCAACGTCAAATCCTACTCGTTTTCAAGTCGCTATACTTTCTCGCCATTCTTGCGGTTACATAGCAACCTTTTCTTATCGCTCCAGCTACATTTATAAGCAAGACCATCTCTCGAGATATACACCACATCAAACAACCACGTTGGATTTTCTATACTTGCCGCTCTCAACCGATATCCAGGATTCATCCGACGCTTGCGACGCACAGGATCCTCAGCAGCTCTTCTGTTCCATGACTACAAGCGCCTCTCATCTGCGTGATTCTGATTTCTCCCAGTTTTATCTCACTACCAAACCTGCATTACCACAACACCAACACCAACCAGCAATGAGCAACTTTTCTGAAACCACCCCACTGTTCTTTGAGGAGCCGGACTTTACGTCTGCAGCTAGCAGCTCGACGAGGAACAACAATCTACAAGCCAACACCCCCTACGCCGAGGCACAAGACCAGTCCCCGCTCCCAAACTGTGTATCTCCCCATGCCCTGGTCGCAGACACTTCCTTGCAGCTGGATTCAACGTTAAATTACGCAGACGAAAACCAGCCCCTGTTCTGGGGCCACCTGGACAGCATACCTTCAGCAACGGCAGCCGGCCAGCAGCCCCTGTTTGGGGTCCCTTCGATGCTGCCGGATCTGTTTGATGACTTTGATGGGGCCGATGACGTAATGCAGGAGGACAATGACGAGCAAGACGTTTTGCTAGACGTGCCCGTCCAGGTGCCGTTCAAGGCTTCGTCGCCGTACTCAAACACCCCAGCCCTCACAGCCGAGCCTGCGTTTTATAACTCGCTGTTCCCCTTGACGGTGTCGCCAAGGGATGCGGTGCTAAATCACGACGAGTTCTCGATTGCATGGCAGGGTCTCGATATGCCCAAGTTCTACGTCGCGGACTATCCCAAGACGCAGGACCCTGTGCTGTTCGAGGAACCTGAGACCATGGATGATGATGATGAAGATGACGATGACGATGTGGAGGACGAGTACGACGAAGTGCTCATTTCGAGTTCGGACGATGATATGGACATGGAGGACGACCTGTACGCGCCTCTTGATTCGGCCAAGGTCCCTGGGCTTACTGCGTTTGGAATCCAGCCGCAGGAGCATGAGGTCCACCAGCCAACTCAAGCTGAGTCACAGCCGTCGTCGCCCGAAGACAACTCTGCATCGCCATCAGCATCGTCTGCCTTTGAGTCGCCGCTCTCGTCGCCGTCCCCGCCCTATACCCACACCCACCGACGCCTGCCCTCAACTGACCACCCTTTCATTTCCACACCCAGCAAGCCATCCACGTCCACCTCCGCCGCCTCAGCCAGCACGGCCATGCCCACCCCCGCCAGCACCAAGAAACGGCTGCCCCTTTCTCACGCCGGCCCCCACCGCTGCGACATTCTGAACCCCCAGACCGGCAAGCTCTGCAACAAGGTGTTTTCGCGGCCGTACGACTTGATCCGGCACCAGGACACGATCCACGCGACGGTGCGCAAGACGTTTAAATGCGAAATGTGTGGGGAGGCGAGCAAGACGTTTAGCAGGATGGATGCGCTTAGCAGGCATGTGAGGGTCAAGCATTCTAAAGCCTAGAGCATGGCAAGACTGCAGTAAGCAAGCAGGCTGGAATGAAGGGTTGTGGCTGGGGGTTGTTTTTTTTTTTGATCATTTATTGATGATTGTCATTTTCATGATCGACATGATCTTGTGTGGTCTTTTTTTTTTGGATCATGGCTCAACATTTTGTTGGTCCTTTTGATTACCATTCTCATTATTATTTGCGATTCCTGTATACTCCCTGATTGATCTCCTTATACTTTCTTGATGTCCTTTGATTTTCCCGTTTCTTTCTTGGATTCATTTTGGTTTTACTCCTTTTACTCTATATCCCGTCATGTTCTGATATCTTTTTTCCAATGCCTTCATACATCTCATCATTTTATTTATTCTGTGTTATTTTCTTCCATATCTCCCTCTCATATCATCTGTCTCATTTCTTTTTTTTTTTTTCTCATATCTCATATTTCATTCATCTCTCGTCCATGGTCAACCCATGGTCAGAGTTCATTTTTTATATATACATAGCAGCCCCATTGAATTTGATTTCTTCTCTACTCATCACTAGTTTAATTTTCTTGACTTTGATTTTCGTGAACATGATGGTGTAGTTCAATCTAAATGGTATGTACAAACCAAACAAAGTCCGCACAGGTGCGGAGTGTAAACCACTGTAAAATGCAAGCTTCTCTTTGGTAGTCATCTTCATCTACACCACTCGAGCAATTCACATATATGGGATCAAAACCAATAACTAGTATGTATGCATTTATGAATTCATATATATGGCTCATCATGGGTCATCACTGCCTTTCGTTGTAGATTACCTATAGTCTAGCTTTAAAGCCTATCTTGCAGCCATCTTCTTAATAGATTCGGCTGGTAAGTTTCTATTATCTTTGCTGTAGGCCGTCGATAAACTGGCTTCAAATTTTGCACTTAAAAAGAATTCATACAAGCGTGTTCCATGTTTCATGACTGATGCTTTTGACACGCTCTTTTTTGCCCTGCCTCGTCTTTTCTTATTTCGTATTGTAATGTCGTGCTTTGTAATTCGCAATTCACAGTTTGCGCTTTTCAGCGGTCGGTCTCATCCATGCGTTCACAGTCAATATGAACTCCTCGATCGCCTTATTTTTGTGTACTCTGTGCATCTTTGAGGTCCATATGTGTAAGCGCAGACATACAATTATGGAGATTGTAAGAGTTATAGCCTTGGACCGCCAACAAATCAATTGAGGTTGAAGATATATATATATCCAAACTTCAAACACAGTAGCATAACACCCATAGTATATCTTTTAAGATTTCTGTACGCTGACACAGTGGTATGATGGTGAGTAGCTAGGATCCTGGAATGTGTAATCTCCAATTTCCAAGATACCAAGATACCCACAAAGTTCCCAAGTGTACCAAGAACCTGAGTAGTATGACAACGTCCCTTTAATAATACATGTTGTCTCAGCCATCTCTATTGCGTATTCAGATATATCCAAATCTAAGGTTATAGAAATTTAAACTATAGCTAATACTCATTGTCAAATGCACCTTCAGACGCCTATTCATATTCATCTGCAGTGGCTGTAAGTTATAAATTGTGACCCAAGCAGAAGAAGAAGAAGATGTTTTCAATAACCGCAAATTAATATTCAATAAGCCTACCAATTAATTAAAAGAAAATCCAGATCCAAAATTAAGCGGCCCATATAGTATTCTCCAAGCTCTACAAGCGGAGTTGGCGAGGTGGGTCGGTAGACACTTTATTAATTCCAAGATATCGATCTCGACAAGAGTGGACCTGGGATGTCTCGAGTTTTCTTCAATTAATAAACACCCTGAATGGTATAAAAATGTATATAAAAAACAGGGCAAAAAAAAAAAAAAAATAGAAGAATAAACGAAAGAAGCAGCGCTGCAGAAACGAAACTCAAATTGAAACAAATTTAAACCTGACCCGATTTTTAAAATATTTTTCTTTTAGTGATATATATTTAGGTCCATGGCCCGTATCGCGTTGTGGTGATTGAAACAGGTAATTTTGAGTACAAAAATCACAAGAACGCAAACGTAAAACAAATAGACAATTACATGCCACTGATATTAGCATTGCGCCATAGCTACCTAGGTACAAAATAACAGCCTTTTGATTATAATCCTTATAACTTATGCAAACCTTGACACAAGCTAGCTAGCTAGCTAGTTAGCTAGGATTACACACCCATCCTGTCCTTGACTAAACCCACCCGCCAACCAGGTCGACCCAGTCGCCCAAACACGAGCCCTCTTTCCCCTCCACCTCCACCACGTCCTTATCACACCGGCACCGGCACCCCACGCCATTAGTCACCTCCGGATCAAAGTTCGCCCAGTACTCGTCCTCCTCCACCTGCTTCTTATCCCCCGGGGTCTTGATGTACGGCACGTGCGGCAACTGCTTCTCGGGCGCGTTGGCCGGGCAGTGCTGGATCGTCGTGTGCCGGTACCCAATGTCGCGGAAGTAGTGGACCTGCTCCGGCCCTAGAAACAGGCCGGCGGCGAGAGAGTGCACCGGCGCGTCGCCCCAGCGCTCGGTCCAAAACCCGCCGGTCCTGTCCAAGGATTCAAAATAAGCTTCGTACTCGTCTGATCTGAAAAAGTCGAGACGAGCAATCTCAAAGTTGCTCCAGAAGTGGCACATGTTGTAGGTCTCCCCGTTCATGCTGTAGGCCGGGATGTCGTGGGAGAGAAAGTCGTAGTTGTCAATGTCAAGCAGCTGGTCGTTCTCAGCAAAGGCTGACAGCTTGCGGCCGGCTGACATTGGGTCTTGGCCGCCGCCCAGAATAGTTTCTTTGGCCAGAGTGTCGTGGGGTTTGGCTTTGCCAGTGTCCTTGGCCTTGCTTTTCTTCTTCTTTTGACCCTTTTCCTCGTCTTCATCGTGCTTTTTCAAAAACAGCTCCCACATGCCCTTGGACGTGATGTTATGCGTTTGCTTGAACGCCGCCGTGTGCCGGAAGAGATTAGGTACGGTTTCCACTAGCTCCTTTATAATGATTGTGAACCCGTACACCTTATTGTGCTTCTCCATGTACTTGAACGGGTCATATGTAATGTCGCAAAAGTACTTGACCTCGGGCTCAACCCGCCAGTACCACTTGTACTCCGCCAGCAGCGGGTGGTTGAAAAACGAGCCACTGTAAAAGCGGCACATGCGATGATACGACGCCATGCCGCCGTACATGATGGCTTTGTCGCCCTGCTGGGCAATAGCTTCTTCAATCTCCTCCTCGTCCGCCCAGTCCGGAAAATTCCAAGTCTTGGCGTCAATCGTTCCAAACTTGACATCAGAGTCAGTTGCATTCAAAATCGCCTTCTTAAACGTCGAGTTAAAGGGTACATCGTTCAGAAACACGTACGGGTAGTGGAACCACCGGTTGAAATGCCTTTCGAGCGACTTCATGGACTCGACCACCCCCTCAACCTCCTTGTTGCGGGCTAGGACCACCAGAACTGCATTAGCTCTTGGTTCGTCCACCTTGGGCTCCATGCACCCAACCACGAACGGCTTGTCTATGCTGCCCGAAATTTCTCGGATGGCCGGGAGGCCCGAGCTGGTCAGAATCCCGTTGTTAGGCGAAGTGCTGAAGATGATTGTGAATATCGTACCCACCAGCAGCACTAGCATGCTCAGTGGGACCAGGAGGATTAGCCAAAGAGGGATAGTGACGTTGTGTCTTATTATAAACCTGGATTTGAAAATGAAAACTGCGAGCCGCTGGCCCTGCTTCGCGAGCAAGGCCAGTATGCGGTTCACCGGCGGTTGGTTATTATTACAAGGGTCATTAATTTCGTTTCGTCTAAGTTCATGTTGTTGTTGATGTTGTTGATGTTGGTGGTGGTGGTGGTGGTCTTGATCTGCCCCGGCGCCTGTTTCTGTAAATTGCAAGGCCTCTGCCAAATCCGCTTTATCGCGCGTGGATTCAAAGCTGCTTATACTCTGCTTTTTCTCGTTGAAGTCGGATGACGATCCTATCGACCTGCCTCTGCTGCGGGTTGTATAGATGGGGCGAGCGCTACTGGAGTTCCTGCCCGGCGTGGACGGGACCGAGTCCAGCAGCAGTTCTTCTTCTTCCGACGAGCGGGGTCCCTGCCAATTCCAGGCGGCGAAATCTGAATCTGGCGGCAGGATAATCCTCGACGTAAAAAGTTTGGTCCACTTCATGGGCAAGTGCATGATAACTGTCGATTTCAGGTATGTGCGGGATGTGCTGATGGCACTGTCCAGGGACTAAAACATACAGGGTACCTGATTGAAAATAAAAATAAAAATAAAAAATAAAAAAAGAATGGCAAGTAGCACCCGAGACAGGAATCCGCAATAAAGTAAAAAGAGTGATATTCAGCCCCGATTCTCCCCAGTAGTTTAGTGAGTGTGGTTTGCGTTGGAAAGCAAGAAAAGACGGAGGGAGGAAAACTATTAGTTTTTTTTTTAAGTTCAGATATTGAATGGGATGTATGGAATAATTTGATAAACTGATGGGTGGAAGCACAGAATTAGACAAGAAACAAAAATGGCACAAAGTTCACGAAATTAAGCCTTGGGCTACTCTAAAGAAAGGAAGCTTTCGGGGGACAATGAAACGACCATTCCACGCTCTTACAATTGCTACCAAGAAGTATGGCAAAGGGCTCGTCGGCCTGGCATGATAATCACCATGATTATAAAGCAAGAGCCAAACCTTCACCTGCCCCCTATTTTTTGTTATCGAAGGCCACCTGTCATCTAACAGCGCTTGCATTCTGCATGCTACCAATTGAAAGAATCAGTAGCTGTAATTCAGCCGGAAAGTAAAAAGTTAATTATTTAAAGCAAGAACATATTATACATGTCATGACGGTCGTGGAGAAGAAGAAATAAAAAAGTGGATAGCACTTAACTGTTATTTCCCAGTTCTTTTGCGCTTGAGCGACACGGCTGCGGCGCGCAACTGGTTCAAATCGTCCAGCACGTCCTCGTTCCGCAACGGGGCCGGTGGCTGGTACGACTTACTCTGACGGCCGCCGCCCGGGCCAGACGCGGCCAAATCACGATCCTTGCTGAACAGAATGCCTTCTAAAGAATCGCGGTCGCTCAGCAGCATGTCGTCACCACTGGCGTTGCGACCTCCTTTCCGTCGCTTGCTGCCACTGCTCAGTGCCCCGCCATCTCCACGACCAGAGTCTCGGCCACCGTTCCCGCGCGTGGCACTTCCATATCCTCCACGGCCTTCGCCTGCTGACATGCCGCTCATGTCTTCTAGGGCTGACGCAGTGGCGTGGTCTCGTCGGCGGAGATGGCGGCGCTCATTGGCCAGAGATGCGTATCCGAGTCCAGGCGAAGCAGGCGTACCACTAGCACCACCTCCACTGTAATATCCGTTCGCCGTGTTTCCATTTGCCGTACCTCCATTTCGAGTCTCTGCGACCTCAGCCGTCGACGACGAGTACCCAAACGTGCCTGACAAAAACACCATATGGTCGTTTGCAATGTCCAGCAGGGCTTTATCTTCTCTCAGCCTTTTCCGCTGGTTTTCTAACCGGGCCATAAGCCGCTCCTTGACAAGCAACGTCAGTTTCGTGTACTCCTCATTTGCCGACGCTATTTCGCGCTGGTACTCTTGTTCTGCGCAGTCGATTTGGTAGGCCTCCCACAAGTTGAGCCTCGTCAGCTCTGCATCTCTGTGCTCCTCTATATCCGCAAGCTGCTCCAAGAACTCCTCGTTCTTGCCCGAGTGCAGGGACGATAGTGTGCTTTGCAATGTGTGGAGCATTTCGCGGTAGTGGTCGTCGCGGTCGGCCTCGAACTGCTCCGAAATGTAGTTGATGCGGAGGGCAATACGCTGGCGACTCTTGTCGCGTTTGCCAGTAGCTGTAGAGATACTGGCTCCAGAGGTGCCGGCTATTGACTGGGAGTTCATGATGTAGGCGAGGCAGGTGAGTAGTAGCGTGGATAATAGTGAATGTCCGTCGTAGTTGGAGAAATTCGGACGAGGATAAAGGCCAGCCTGGGATATATGCGGACTAAATTGTTCTGTCACGTGATTAAACGGTTTGTTTCCAAAGCTTTGACATCATCAGAGTCTGGCAAACCTTTGACCAGAATTCATAAACTTCAATGTTTTTGACAGGAGTAATAGATTGACAAAAAGAATGGACATTCAAACTCATTAATAGAATGTGTAAGACTTGGGTGCGACATTACAGCCAAAGTCTGACAGCCTTTATTTCAGCTCGATCTCGAAAAAAGAACCTTCCTGCTCGTCGAACTGAACAGAGTTATCAAATCTCAAAGGTACGCGAGGTTGATGTCACTGATAACTCCATTTTATTGAGCTTTGTAAATCTAATGCTTAAAATAGAAACTTTGATTGAAATTTTGAAATGGTAATCTATAGATCTATATCAAGACCATAGTTGCTGCTTCGATGCCTGAGACTGTTTCAGAAGGCTCAGCTATGGGGTCATAAAGTGCGCCATTGATCCGTATTATTGTTACAGAGTTCAATATTTGCTCTGCATTCATGACAGAATTGTTCTTGCTTCAAGAATCATGATTAATGCAAGTCAACCCATCCGATCGAGGCGAAAAACTCTATCTTCTTGATCGTTATTTGGTATGGCCATGGCTAGAGAGGAGAGTGAATCTTTGACCTCCTCCAGGATCTTGATTAATGCTCTTCAGCTTCGTTTTAATGCCATCATATGTCAATGATTTCCTTCATTGCGCTTATGTTAGCAATCCGATAAATATAGTGATTTTCAGGCAAAAGTAATTCCCATCTCAATATATCTGCAAAGTTTGGAACTTTGGAACCACTCTGTCTCCAAATATTATCATGCACATTCAGCGATATCCACCCAGCCATGACTTTAAACCACTGCATGCCAGCGGATGCTTTTGAGGTTGGCTAGTATCAGACTTGTTTGTTATTGATGGTTTTGGAAATGTTTTTGTTACAAAACCAGGCACTTTCATGTTTATGCCCAGCGAGGTTTTATACATTTTGGTACCTGTATACGGGTTGAACTTGGAGATATAGTTTAGTATCGTGAGTAATTCAAAGATCTATGAGAAACTCAATCGGTTCTTTGAAACATGAAAACAGATAAAATAGACCCATCTCGCCTCCATGAATTTTGCAAATTGTTGTCATTTAAATCCAACTTTCACCGTCTTCAAGATTTTTGTTTCTAGTACTATGCACCAGATTCAGTCCTATCCTACTCCAGACTTGAGGGCCGCTCTGAATAATAACAAGCGGGCGGAATGTATGTACAAGCCTTCTGGCAGCTGCAGCATCTGTGCTGCATTGCCAGCAGGTAGCAAAAGAGACAATCTACCAGAAACCCTGAAATCATCCAATCTTGGTACCAGCGACTATGCTGGTACAGAAGATCTACCTCCCACTCCACCTCCTAAACCTTACAGCTTCAGTCGCACCAAGCCTCGATCGGCCAATAAAAATCCAGACTACCGATCGATCAAGCGCCAAAAAGGGCATGGCGTCCCTCAAAAACGGGTAGTTTACGCATTCAACAAGCAACTGCCACCCCTGCCAAACAAGCCGCGGCGTGCACCTCCGCCACCTCCAATCCAGCGCCAACTAGAGGATGGTGCGAATCCAAGCAGGCCAATTTCACCAAAACTCCAAAGAGACATTTCAAAAGAGATTCCCAGAAAGAGCAGCAAAAGAATTCAAGGGAGCTGGCAGGAGAGCAATGCGGCTCCTAGGAAAGAGACATGCATAGATGTTGCCCCATCCAAATCTACGCATGGTCGTGCAGAAAGTCAATTTATCACAGATTCTTTAGAGGCAGCTATAACCCCACGCTTTTGCCCTGTTGAAACAATGTATGACCCCGATCCACTGGCAAAACTCCCTAAAAGGCTTATACGGTCATTCAATACTCAAGCAGGCCCACCGTTCTCATTAATTCCTCTTGTGCCCGAGATTTCTCCTGAAAATTCCTCTTCTGAGAACAAACAACAAAAGAAGTTATCAAACAAAAGACACTTTTTTGACCGTTCCCCAGACCTCAACCCCATCAACAATTCAGCACCTTACTCCAGACATGACAATTACTGTATAAGCGCACCCAATTTCACGCGTCAACAGTCCTTGGATCTTTCCTCGTTTTCTCAATTACCAGGCACTTCCCATACCAGCAGAATTCAAAAAAACAGCAACTACCAGCGTCCGCTCTATCTTTCTGATCCAACTTTATACAACACCAAACCACTCAACATTGCAGTGCGACCAAAGCCCAGAGCGAAGAGTGCCGACCCGACATTACTTTCGTCCTCCGCTGCTAAGAAGCAACTGCAAGAGATTCTGGACTTGCCCGGCCTTGAATCGTTGTGCTCCCAAATTCCACACGCGTCTGCGTGGAAGACACAAGCAGCAGCACAAGAAGCCCCTGAAACAGCGACGACAATGAAACTCCCAACCGCCCTCAAATTTGGCAATGGCGAAAACACCAATAGCCTGGAAAAGCTCACCGCACAGTCGGCAACAACTCTACCGTCTCCACCGCAGTCCCCTGAAAAATTGAGTCACCCTCCGTCGTTGCAGGCTTCAAAATCGACGGCCTCGTTTTTTGCGTCGTTTGGAAATGCAAAGTATCGCGGTTTACGACCTCCGTCTGTGATCATCCCCACGGATATGGATATGATACTAGAAAATACGTCAGGGATTGACGTGGGCTATTTGAGCGAAGTTCCGACCTTGATGTCAAGGGGCCGCAGTAACAGTACTGTCAGTGGTGATGCTTTCAGCAACCGAATGTCGCTCTTGAGTGAGTGCTACCAAAGTTTACAATCATTGCATGATCAGGATAGTACATCCCCAAAGTCTCCCTACTCTTTCCATTTTTCTCAATCCGCAAGCTTCAGCAAAAGCACAACCAATATCTTTCTGAATAGAGCTGAGGACCTCACTACACCACTCCCAACTCCTACCTGGACTAACCTGAGTCACCCTTCGCCAACGTTGACCCCTCCTCCACCCCCAATTCCGCCGAAAAGCGTGTCAAGGCTGGTGTCGCCGTCGGAGCGACTTCCTGTGTTGGTCACGCAGTCCCCGCAAGAATCCCAGTTCCCGTTCAACAACAACCGGCAGAGCACATTTTCTCGCAGATCCGGCCATTCTGTCCGCAAGTCACTAAGTTACGGGTCGCTCAGATCTCCCCAGCAGCAGCAACAACAACAAATTGCGTCTTTGCATTACCACAAGTACAACGCCCTCATCAACGACCCGTTCACAGATCCTGCATTGAATTCGCTTAACCCCCACACCATTGTAATGTCGAATCCCAACTCCCCATCCATCCCAGCTACCACCGAGACCCCCGCAGCCAGCTCCCCCGAGTTCACGTCCATAGACGACGTGGTACAGACTTTCATCTCCGAGGACCTCGCAGTCCTCGACTCGGCACTCTCATTCGATTCCCCCTTTGACATCCTCCTCTCCAGCCCGCCCAAGCTAGGGACCCAGTCTAAGACGGTGGCCCCCGAGACTTTCTCTTTGAAGCGGTCATCATCCATCAACAACTCGCTCTCGCTCTCCCGCGGCAGTGTTCTGTCCGACAAGCAGTCCCAGTCTGGCAGCGGCACGCACGGTGCGCCGAGCTCGCCGATCGAATCATCGTCTGCGGCAAGCCCGCTCACGCCACAGCTGCGTAGCTGCTCGTCCAGTATCTATGACAACCGGGAGCTGTCTCCCGCGTCCTCTGTGGCGCTTGATCGCGACTCATTTCACAGCAACAAACTTGACAACACAACCGGCGACACTAAATACACGTTGTCGACCAGCTCTTACGACCTCGCTTCGCCTGACCGAAAGTCGATGTCCACGTCGATGTCGTCAACCTCAGGTATACCAAAGAGCCTACAGACCACCCCTACACAGCAGCAAAATCCAAGCCTGCAAAAGAAGGTGTCGGTGACCAGCAAACTGAGACTGTTTGGTCGCCGCATCGTGAACCATAGTTAAGAAGCCTGCTTGTAAAGCTCTGATCCTCGCTCCTCTCTTCCTCCTCCTTTTTGTTGCTTGTTGTTTTTGTGATTTTTTTTTTTTTTTCAGCGACGTTGCTTTTTATTGTTTATGTTTACCTTTGCACAAGCTAATCCTAATATACTAATACCTTAATTCTATATATATATATATATTGTCGACCTGTGATGATTTTACTATGATATATTAATGCTATTAATTTTCTGTTCATCCTGATAACTTTACCAGTGATCATTGATCTGCTAGTGCGTGGGAAGAATTACCTAGGGCTAAAGTATCCCCTATAAAGCTCACTCACGTGACGTGCTAACCCTACTTTTCAGCCGTTCGCATTCAGACCTCCAACCTTGAAAAATTTGTTTCTTCTGTCTTTTTCTTTTCTTCTTCTTCTTCTTCACAAGTACCGGGCCCAATATCAACGCTCAAAGATTTGAATTTCCTCTATTTCTTTTGTCTGCGTTAAACATGGGTCCCAGAGTAATTTTAGATTTCTAAATAGCACGCTGTGCAGAGATATACCATAGGGCATTTTTTATATCGCTGGGATCTTTTTTCCCTTTTTATGAGGGAGGAGGTCCAAAGCGATGTAAAACCATGGGATTGTGGCTTATTTTTGATGGCATGCGACATGAATATTAGATAGCTTGTTGAGAAGAAGTTGAGAGCTTGGGGAGCTGTGTCTGTGAAGAAGAGAAGACGACTGGTGAAGCTAATGGGTAGATGTAGGTAGTTGCACTGGCTTTGATTCCTTCCGAAAAAAAAAAAAATCTTGTAACCCGCATCAACATTTGTTTCCCTCTTGCTTAGTTTAAGCACCATCGCATAGTTCTAACTAACCGATTTATCCATTTTTATTTTTTAATGGACATGATGCTTCAACTCAATCTTATCACCGTTATACACCTGACATCCTTAGAACTATAACATAACTACATCATAATTCTACGACTTCTTTCATAAAGCGAGGAACTGTTGCTAAAGAAAACCCCTTTTTTGTACCCCGAAAGCTACAGGCGTTGAAGGTTCAAGCTCAGTAAGCTTCTTGAACCTGGATCCCTTCCTTTACTAAGCACATTATTGTTTGTCAAGAGGTACTTTTATAACTTATATGCTACTTTTATAATCCATTACAGAAAATGCCGCCTAATATGTAGATTGCCAGCACTTGGACATCTATTTCTTTTTTCTTGCATAGTTGGAGCAGGCAAGTTTCAACTCTTTGATTTATTTGAAAGCGGGTTATTTGTGTAAGGAGAGAGCGGTGATATCAACCTGAATTTAAGATGAGCTTTTTGTGTGCGCTGCCTTTGAAGCCAGATGTTACAGCTTAAAATCCAACTCTATCCTAAACGTAATTTTTTATTGCAATATCATTTATAATGAATGCCTTGACCGCTAATTAAGTTGATTCTACTTTGCAAAAGTACTTCGAAATTTTTAACCTCAGTTATTTAAGGCGCTGGTACTTGCTTGATAGCTCTCACTTGAATGTTGAATCTACATCAGTCATAATTCTTCTCTAGCATCATAAAAAGGCATCAGCTGGCAATTTTTAACCTTTATTGGGTAGATAATGCAGGAAATATTGAGACACTCTATCTGCATTGAATACATATACCTGTTTGCGAACCCATTGCTTTTGATGGCCAACTGGAGGAGGCTTGTGAGAGTGTCAGTGCGACCATACATCATGCGCGCGGCTAGAGAAGACCATTCATATGCAAATTAGAAGAAAGGCTTAACCTTGAGCTTATTTACAAATACGAGCAGTATTTTAACAGCCTGTGAAAGAAATTTCTTTCTTGAGCTCGGAAATGGATATAGATCAGAAAGTACAGTATGTAGTGCAAATCAGTTTCAAGACCAAAGATGCTGTTTCTTGGAAACAAGTTTAATTCATTGCCCAAATCTAACTGCTTCCTTAGTCTCTTATTCCACTGCACTGTCAGTCGAATGGGGCAGTGACTGTTGAATATAACCAAAGAACATGGAAGTGGTGACGTTTTTCACCTGTAACGCATGAAATACAAGGCCATTTCATTCGATTCTAAAATCCATTATAAGCCAATGCTAATGCCAAATGCCTTTGAAACCTTCACTGTCACTAGCTGAATAGCCGTCCTTTGTGTCGTCGTCAAAGACGTTTCTTGTTATTATGTCAAATGTCAAAGGCAGCCAACTGAAAGGCAGGGTAATTTATCACTGCTTCCCTGTTGGTACCCCCTCTCCCCCATACATTATCTGAAATAGGAAATAAAAGGCCGGCGGGTTTCGGTCCATTTACGGAACCAGCATGTAATGTTCCGTGATCCACTAGGAGGGGGCAACCTCAACAATTACAAAAGAAAAAAGGGCCGGGTTTCCACGCTGGCAATAGCAAAAAATCCTCATACCCGGTCATTTTTCTACCACAAAAATTGTTCTAGAAACCAAGACACAAACCGACATCAACCGGAGTCGTAATAGAAGTTGCTGCGAATCCTTCGGTAATTAAGCCTTTTTTTTCTTCTTTGAAAATGGTTGACTCATATCTTTGTCAGAACCATCGCTTTCTCAAACTGATTCCACTCATCCTTTCATTTTTCCTCTTCATTCTCCTTTTCCTCTTCTTCTGCCTCTTGTTCCCTTCAAACCAGAACTCACCCTCGGCTCTCGCATTCTACTCCTCAAAGACCATAATACCACCATAAAGAGACATCTTTCATCTGCTTACCCCTCTCCAGGAAGATCTCTATGCACGGCTGGTTGCGTGATGAGTAAAAACAACCCTCCTCCTCCAACAACGCTAGCCGACTTGTACGCACGGTCTACAAAGCCTGTCACCTCAAACTGCCATGTTTTCTCAAAATCTCCCTCATACCGCCAGTCAATGACCATTTCCAGCAACCCATTACCTGGGGAAGATCAGCTAATGGGCGGTCTTGATTTCAGCAACTTGATCACTAACCAGGATGACTCAGACATGATGCTTTCTAGCAAAGATGCGAACCAAATGTTTTCGACCTCTTTTACAGACCTTCTGTCAGAAGCCCACGAATCTCTACAAAACAATTTCCGAATCGACAACCTCAGCTGGCGAATGAGCTCTGCTTCACGCCTCCCAACCTCGTCCGCCATCTCATACTCGCTTCCTGCTGGCTTGAAACCCGACCCATTCGAATACAATGTTCAGAACCCCACGCCAACCGACACCTCTCCAGAATCCAACGATGAGAAGTCGCCCTTTATTGAAGATATTGAAGTCCAGTCCAATATTACTCTTCCCAGCTCGTCAAGGAAACGTGTAGCTGCATTCTCCCCCATGATTTCCGCAACAGCTCAGCTCAACTCTCTCCCACCGGCCTTGGCAAACTCGGGGCTTCTCTCGCCAGACGATCATGACGTTACTGACTATCATTTAGACGCACAGCTACTCAGCAACATTCCAGAACAGGTCGAAGAGCCATCGAGCAGTGCATTTGAGTTTTCACTGGATCCACTGGCGTTCGAGGGCCTGGCCGATATTCTCGATCAGCCAATGTCCCTTCCTACCACTACGCCAAATGACTTTCCGTACTCTTCTGACCTCGCTGACCTCAACCAGGATGCATCGCATTCGCTCGGTATGAACTTTCACGAAATCATTCCTACAAACGGCTTCAACTTTACCCCTCTTCAGTCGCCGGGATCATCAGCACAATCTCCTCATGACTTTTCCTCGCCCGCCCCGTTTGTGCCGCAGTTTAATAGAAACCTATCTGGCTTGTTTTCGACTGACTCGCAGTCTAACGTGGCTATGAATGCGGGCAACTCCGTAGCAGGGCCGCGCGAAGTCCATGGGTTCCATATTGGCTCCATGGGTAGAACCTCGTCAACGTCAATAGCAAGAACGCCGGCTTCGTTTAATCAACATTTCTATAGTGGGAGAACAGCCAAGTTTGAGTTGGGCTCGGGGTTGGATGAAGATGACGAACTTAATAGCAATTTCACGACCCCAGCCATGTCGCCTTCGTCTTCGTACGTTCCGTCGTCACCGCATGAGTTACGGCGGGATCGCAAGTCACTGGTTGGATTAGCTGAGCGGGCTGAGCGTGCTGAGACCGAAATTCTGGTTCCTCGCAAATCCAAGCTAGCCCGTACAGAATCCCAATGCAGCGTCTCATCATATCAAAACAGTCTACCAAAAACGAGTCACATCCGACCTGAGGTCAAAAACCCTGGACAATTATTTTCTGCATCTTCTCTCCCAGCTACAACCTTCTCCCCCGGAGGAACCCAGCGGCGGACCAGCGTCAAGCCGCTGACTTCCGGCAGCATTCCTGACAAGAAAATCATTACTTCGGCGTTTTCTTCCTTGCTTAATCTAAACTCAGATACTCCAATTGAGTGTACGAATTGCCATACTCGCACCACGCCTCTCTGGAGACGTAATCCAGAGGGTTTGCCATTATGCAATGCATGTGGTCTCTTTTTAAAGCTGCACGGCGAAGTGCGCCCGCTGTCGCTGAAGACAGACGTCATCAAGAAGCGCAACCGCGGCAGCAACGGGTCCAGAGCCGCCACTGATGCGCGCTCTAACACGGACCCAGCCGCGATATCAGCCAAACCAGGTCGACCCAAGGGTACTGGCAAATCAGCCAGCCAGGGCAATCTGACCTCGATGGCCATGTCGGCCACCACTGCGTCCGCCGCGATCCCGATAACGCCAAAGGGAAGGCCGGCGGTGGATACCCCCAAAAACGTGCCACTGGCGCCGAGAAGGATGGTGACGCTAGCCCCTGCGCCGCCCAAACCGGGCATGGCGGCGCCTGTGACGTTAACGCCGACAAATGCATCCGCGTCATTCAAGGAGGGTAAGGTGCCGATAAAGCCAATTTCAACTACTCCTACTACAGCAACGACAGGGAGTATGACAATGCCGGCGAAAAAACGTGGCTCCAAGTCAGGCAAAGCCATGGACGAAGAGGACAGTGTCAAGAAGTTTGAGTGGTTGGAAATGGGCTTGTAATGAAGAAGAATATTAGAACTTTTTTTAGTGTTATCTATTGTATGAAACGAGGTTATGAGAATATCATGTTTTTTTGTTTAGTTTTATGAGTTTTCATGGGTTTTCTTCATAGAGGTCATGGCGTGGAGATCCCTGGTGCCTGAGCGGGGAGGCTCATCAATTTTGCCTTTTAACTTTACCGGCACCAAATTTCAACCCTCTCCATTTTTTTTCAGATCCTTCATCCATCCCCATAATATCAACAAGTGGTCTATACAAGCAGAGAAAAAAGATGTCACAAACGCCCATAACGCGCATCAGCATTGATATGCTTAATGATACTACACCTCCGTCTAGTCCCAAACCAGCATCTTCCGCTCCCGTCGCTGTGGTCCAACCTGCAACATCCACAGTCCCTACAACAACACCGGCAGCGAGTAAACCGGCGACGACCAGCGTACCGAAGAAACCAGCGGCCTCAACTGCAGCACCAGCAGGCGGAGCAGGAGCAGGCACACAGGCGATGCCGGGCTCGAGCTCGCTGGGCTCAGCCCTCGGCGTGAACGTCGCGTCCGCTGCGTCGTTGCCCGTGCGCCCTACGATATGTATCAAAGTGAGCATGCCCCTGCAAGGCCAGCTAGGCAAACAAGACACGCCTGTAGTTATCGAGGACGAGACTCCTGCTGGCACCACTGAGGGTTCTGGTACTGGTGGCAGTGGGGCGGAGGGAGAACAGGGCGGGCTGGGCGCCGGCGCCGGCGCGGGGGACCAGAATGTGGTAATTGATTTTATGCAGCTGGCGGAGGCGAAGTACGGGTACACAAGCGTGCACCCCGAGCTGGTGCGCACTGCAATGGAGCTGGCCGCGGAGGACGAGATGGACGACCTTGAGGAGGACGACGACCTCGTTCCTGGCACCGTGAAACCGGCCGCCTCTGCCCCCGCGCCCCCGGCCACGGCAGCAAAACCCAAGAACAGGGTCAAGGTGGAAGGCAAATACGATTTGAACGACCCGTTTATAGACGACTCGGAGATGCTGTGGGAAGAGAAGGCGGCGACGACGAAGGATGGGTTCTTTGTGTACTCTGGTCCGCTGGTGCAAGAGGCGGACTCGGCGGCTGCGGCTGCGGCAGGGGGTGGGTCGGCGTCAGCGGCGTCGTCGGCTGCGGCAACGGGTAGCGGGGCGGCTGGGTCAGGTGCAAAGCGGTCGCGGGACTCGATGGCAGGCGGGTCGGCCAAGGACTCCAGCGGCGGCAGCTCAAGTAAGAAATCGAGCTCGGGCACTGGCAGTGGTGGTGGTAGCGGCGGCAGCGGTGGAGGGGCCTCAGGATCAGGGAGTGGCGGCGGCTCCCGAAAAGTGGCCCGCAAGAGCGACGGCCACACCTCAGCCGGTGGAAGCCGCAAGTCAGGTGGCGGCGGCGGTGGAGGCGGGTCTAAGAAGGGAGGCGCTAGTAGCGAGGGCACGCCGAAACGGGGCGGTTCGAAATCGAGCGCTGCGAGCGGTGCTGCTGCTGCTGCTAATGGTGCCGGCACGACGGCAGCGACGCCGGCTGTGTCAGCGACGGCGACAGCTGCACCTGCAAAAGCTGGTTAACTCTGTCTTTCTTGTTTGTTTTTCTTGTCATTCACTACTTGTTTTTGTCTTTCCTGGTTCGTAATATTTATCCATACATACATTCATACATACTTACATACACACACAATTAGGACGCTGGATTTCTTCCTTAATAGATAATAGCTACGTTTGAGTTAGGTCCTAATTACTTCAAATTGATTAATTGATTGATTGGAATAGCAGAAGCCTGTCTGCCCATGCCAATTGCCCTCCTCCTTCACCCTGTCCATGTTGCATTCTCTTCTTTGCTAGTCCCAGCTAACTGTCAATTACTGACTTTTTTCTGATCCAGGTCCGTCAGCGCAGCCCCAAACATAGCTCTTCTCATTTCCAGCATCGCCGCGCCCGCCTCGTTCTCCACGTTGCCCTGGCCAGGGTTCTTCAAAATCCTTGTGCAGATGCCGCGCACAGTTTCAATCTGCTCCGGCTCCGTGTCAACCGCCTTCATGTAGCTGAGCCACGACAGCAGGACAGGAAAGTCTTCAGAGAGAAGACCTTCGTCGGAGGCGCATACGAGCTGAGCGAGGTGCAGGATGACAGATTGGATTTGGGCGGTTTGGGACGGGTCGAGGGTTAAGAGTGGCGCGAAAGTAGTGGCGGAAGAAGACGAGGGAGAGATTTTGATGTTGCGAACTAAATTGGTGACGGCCGCGATGTCGGTATCAATAGGCTGTTCGGCTGCCTTTTCCGTAGGCTTGTCAGTAGGCTTTTCAGCAGTCAGAGCAGGCTTGGCAGGCTTGGACGACACCGCAAAGTCCCTTAACAAACGCACCGTTGCCTCGCGAACACTCGGGTACGGACAGAACTGGACCGTATCCATCAAATACTCAAACCTCACCTCCTTCGTATGCAGCATCAACAGCCTCGCCGTGATCGAGTACGCGATATGCCGCAAATCAGCGTCGCTGGACGTGGCCGCAATTGACATGAGCATGTGCAGGTATGCAAAGAATTGCGACTTGTCAAGGGGCCCCGACTGAACGTCGGCAGGTTTCAGCTTACGAGAGATCCAGAGGGCCCAAAAGCATAGCGCATCGTGCACGCCAGCAGAGTTGCGCCCAGATGCGTCTTCCTCGGAACCCATGATGAACTGCTTGGTGAGCTTGACCAGGTCCACAAATGTCAAAGGCAGAAACTTGGGGTTGGTCCGGTTCTCAAACCGGAGGGAGGTGGCCAGCAGTAACAAGCCCTCGTTCGATAAATAAATAGAGTCGGGGGATTTGGCCTTGGTGAAGTCGAATTCGGGCTTACCTTGGTCGCCGGGAATTACAGTGCTGGACTCGGACTCGGCGTCGGATTTGTGACCCGTGTCGGCGTCAAACTCAAGCACAGAATCAGCTACCAGCCGCTCAAACGAACCGTCCACATCAATGTCCAGCGACTGCGACATCTGCGACAGCCGGTATATGATGTCGTTGAACTGGATCGTGTACTCGTCGAGCTCGTACAAACTGGACCGCACCAAGGGGTCCGGATGAAACGCAGCACCGTGCCGGAACTCAACAAACAGCCGGCGCGCCCACTTGGCTGGGTACCTTTGCAGCCCGATTGCCATCACGTCTGTCACAAACCGCTGGATCAGCCGGCGCTGCAGATGCTGCTCGGTCTCGGACACCTCCTTACCGTCTTCACTGCCGAGCGGGCAGTAATCTCGCGCAAACATAAAGTAGCGGCGCAGCAGAAAGTAGCAACCGCGAATTGACATGTCTTCCATGTTGGACGCCAAAAATCTCAGCATTCCGGTCGTCGCCATGGCCAAGAACCTTGACGGGAATTGTGCCTGCGCCTTGTGCAGATTGGCAAACATGAACTCATAAATCGACACAAACTTGATCTCAAAGAACCTATCCGCAACATACCTTGACTTGTACTTGTCGAGCTCTCTCAAGTTTATCATCTCAAAGCACTCTAAGAACTTTAGGAACAGCTCTTTCGGGTTGCCTTTATTCGTGAGCACGGTAAAGATGGCCAGTACGTTAGCCAGGCACGCCGCCGTCGACAAGGACAAGCCCTCGAATTCAAACGTGGACTCAATAAACGGCAGCACTTTGCTCGGTATATCCCAGGCGATCTCGTACACCATCTGGTCATCTGCCCTCAGCACCTCGAGCAGCGTGTAGAGCATCTCATCCCTTTCGACCTCCGTATACTGCCTGTGGTCGCCTAGGTACAAGTCCACGACCGTGGCGTACGAGATGTAGTCTCCAGTTTCCTAATCCAAGTTAGCAAAGCACACACCTCATCTCCGCCGCATTGCCCCATCCCCCAGGCCTCAACTACCTACCTTTGCTGTTTCGGCGGCCTGCCGCAGAATGTCGCACACAGTATCGATGGACGTTGGTTTCTCTTGCTGCTGTTGTTGCTGTTCCAATTCCGACTCGGCAGACAGCTCCGGGGCTTTCACTGTCTCGGCTGCGTCTTGAGACATGACTACTCTGATATATTGACAAATAAAATAAATAAAAAAAAAAGGAAAAAAATATGCTAATGCAGATAGCCTATAAGACTGGGGTCAAATGAAAAGGGACAAACCTTTGAGATGTTAACGGCGGCTATCGATCGTAGCTTAACGTACACTTATATACGTGGTTGAGTAAGGCTTGTAGTGCCCAGAATTCAAGATTGCTTGAATAACTCATTATAAAATCATTATTACATAATGATTAGGTAATAAAGTGGCGATCTTTGCAGGACCTCTGGCAACTGTTGCAAGTCTGAATGCGATTGAGTGTTTGGATCTCATGTTAAAGAGGTTGAGTCAGGTATAGTTCTGATCAAGATTACAACAAGTTTTGTGGGAAAATGGCTGCTTCTGGGTTTATCTTTCCAGAAATTGGCTAAGACCAAGCCGATACAAGAGCACAAAGTACCGATAACCAGCAGGTTAGCACTTCTAGATATAACCATGTCAAATTAAGCTGTTTGCTCTGCTTGCCAAAATTGAAAATTTGGTTGTCACTGTAGTACTATTAGTTAATTAACATTAGCAGTTGTGCATTGACGACGGAAAGGCGCATCGGCCTAGCTACACTCGAGCTCATGATGAGCCCATGCGTTGTGTACCCAGCCAGTACCAAACCATTTGAACCTATGGGATATCTATATCTTGGCAAAAAAATTTCCTCGGTTTATCTTAATTGATAGAAAAACACGGAGTAGAAATAAGATCAGACTTGCTTAAGTGGTCTAGATAAAAAAAATTGCATGGATGGATTGACATCATCAAGGAGGCCGCTGTAAATTCATTGCGATATCAGATTGATCAACAACTCAAAATAGTATCATCATCATATGTTGAGTATACATTTAAATCTTTTAACCTCATTCTCTGTTTTGCATTATAGTCCATGTTGGCTATAGCCTTAATGCTTAGATCTTGATCTCTTCCATCATTGTACGTGTATCAACCTTCATGTCTTTTTTCAGCTGATGGTCAAATGCAACAGTCTAATACTCTTGGGTCAAAGGATTCATAGTTTATAACATGAAGCGTTTGGCTCGCAAGTATTCATTCAGGCTCATCACAATTTACTGTAAGTAAAGTGTTAATTAGCTTGATGTCTGAGCCTGAGCAGAATCAATTGTATTATTGTATTGCAATTACTAAAGCTAAACGTAGTATTTCACTTACAGCTGGGGACCTGGGTCAATTGAAGTTGCAGTAAAGGCTTTTGTCTCGACTTTTGAGATGAAGCAGGTTTTCATACTTTTCAATTGGCCAACTTGCTCGATACTAGGACTTACTCTGGCCTTCCTGAAAAGCGGGAATTCACTAAAATACCAATGAACTTTGGATTATAGATTTCACTAGTGCTCATGAATTGCACCTGGATCCAAACAATCTGCAAAATGATTTCCACACTGGTCCCATTACTTTTCACTTTAATCAACTGAATTATACTAAATTGGGTTCAGCCTCATGCGTTATCTGCATTCAAAGGACAAAAGCTAGCAGCATCAACATATTGATCATCAACTTCAATTGATAGAGCAAGAGAAGAATTGGTAGACCATTATGAAGCATTGGAATAGAGTCTAAGGGTATACAATTGTAGAATGGTGTATAATCAGTATTAGGTCTGCCTGAAAACCATCAAGAGATCGATATCAAATGGTTATGCACAATCCTGCGGAATCAGACAGAGGCCCCGATCTGCTCAGATCAAGTACTACACAACTAAAGATATCAAGGGAATTTAGCTTGTAGACACCCTGGCAACTACTCTTGTCTTTATTCCATTGATGATGACGATTTCATGAGAGTAGTAGCTTTGGTTGTGCTTTCAAAGGCGTAAGGGGATTGCAATGCTTCTTTCACAGTCAGCAAAAATTCGGTGGTTTTCACTTGCAGAGTTTTAATGGTCGTGCTGTTTTACAACTGTTCTGGTCTGTAGCAACTGTAGCAATACGAGAAAGTGGTGTAACCCCCCTTAGAATCAGAGTATACTGCAATTGAATGAACACTCTGTTCATCATCACCGCCCATCATCATTAGTATGTTGATGATGATGATGATGGTGTCCTTGACTAAGCCGATCCTGTTTCTCTTTCCAGTTAACATTACTGCAAAAAAGGCAACTCAGGGATTTTCATCCGCATCGAATCGCACCGTAAAGAAAGGAAAAAAGCAGACACGAAGACTCCACCAAGGGGTAACCAGTGATATGCACTCACTCACAAGCGAAGGGATCAAAAAGGTTCGACAACCAATTCCTTTCCAGCCAAAGTCTTTCCAGCCAAAGGGATCGAAATCAACCAGAGCCAAGTGGTCTTTGTTGAACCTCCTGGGTTCAATACTTTGTCTTGTTATAAGAAAATAGATATATGGGGTATTCATGCTCATGCATCTGATTTGATACTATTCGTTGCAGTCACGGTATTTTTTTATTTTATATATATATATATATTTTTTGTTACCACATCACCATCTTCCCCATTCTTTTTTCCTCTTTTACAATCATCTTCTCTCGCTTTCCCTTCTTCTTCTTCTTTTCTTGAAAGAGGCTCTTTTCTAGTCAGGTCTACTCCAAAGGACAATATTAGCTTTAAATGACCTAGGCCTCCTATAGTCCCTACCATCCTTATTTTGTCATTCTTTTCCCATCATTAAACCGATAATACCCTTGATTTCGAATTGATACACTGATCTAGGGATCTCAGCAAAAAAAAAAATAAAAATAAAATGGTCTTCTCGGCGGTGCACTGGAACAGCGCCAACATCCGCCAGAATCTCTGGATCATCATTCTCTTTGCAGGCGTCTTCTTGGCCTGCGTCCGCCATTACGCGACCGCTGAAGCAACGGATCCCCACCACTGCAAGGCTATCACCCGCCATGGTAAGTGGCTCGTCACGGGCCCCAAGCTCAAGAACTGGCAGGCCCCCAACTGCATGCTCCACCACTACCAGGCCAAGGACGTCAGCAAATGTCTCAAGGATAAGCGTGTTTTGTTCATGGGCGACAACACGGCCCGCCAGGCGTTCTATGGGGCTGCTAGAGCCGTCAACAGCTCCATCGAGGACCCGGCCACCACTCTCACTGAAATCGAGCAGGACGTGATTGCAGAGTTGAATGGTGTTTCGTACGAGTTTTATTGGGACCCCTTCATGACACAGGGCGGGTTTGAGCAGCTGAGAAACGCGTCGGCCTCCTCCACGGTCGCAATGGCATATATTGCGTTTGGACAGGCCTACGCGGAGAACATGCCGGGCGAGGAAGGACCCCAGAAGTTTGGCGTTCATTTGGAGACCTTGAAAGAAGCCCTCCTGGGTAATGACAGGTATGGCACCATCATGGTCTCCCCTGTGATCCAGCCGTACGCAGCCAAGCTTAATAAGAGTTTGGTCGACAAGCTGGACGTGGGCCAGGTCCACGCTTTGAACGCGCATATCGAGACCAAGTTCAAAGATACTTCGGTGTATGTTCCTACGGTGTTCAATATGCTCCCGGCAGACCGCGAGGACTCGTTTGGACCCGATGGAACCTATCTTAACAAGGATTTGTCCAACATCCAGGCCGACATTTTTTACAACCTGAGGTGCAACAATAAGATTTCTGACCACTTTCCGTATGCCAACACCTGCTGCATGAACTACAAAACGCCGTCAGGCTTGTACTTTATTGTGGTGGCCATGTGCCTTGTTGGCATTCCCGGCTTGATCTTTTCGTACTACTATTCGAGCATGACAGCAAATATCGATATCAGCGCCTCTACTAGCCAGCTTTATGGAGCCATCATTACCATGTGCATTGGCCTGGGCTACTGCTACCTGACCGACCGCACGCAGATCTTTGCAAAGGGCAACAAGAACTTTTTGACCGAGGAATTTGGGCTGCTGTCGCTGCTTTCGGTGGTGGCTGGATTTGTGGCCATCACCAAGTCAGAAGACGCAAAGTCGACTGGATTTTTGAATAGACACATGACGGACGAGTGGAAGGGGTGGATGCAGATTGCAATTTTGATCTACCATATTACGGGCGGCTCTAAGGTGCTCAACATCTACAAGTTGATTCGCGTCATGGTAGCCTCGTACCTGTTTATGACGGGCTATGGACACACTGCATTTTTCACGAGCAAGGGCGACTTTGGCGTTAAGCGTGTCTTGTCGGTGCTGTGCCGTATTAACTTGCTGACGATCTTTCTGGCCTACGTCATGAATACCAACTACATCTTCTACTACTTTTCGCCGCTGGTCTCGTTTTGGTTTGGAATCATTTGGATCACGTTTAGAATCCTTCCCCAGTTTAACGCCGGGTTGAAGGGGTCCCTGATTAAGGTTCTTTTGTCCGCCATTGCTGTATTCCTGTTTGTCAAAGTTCCCGGCCCCATGGAGTCCATTTTTTGGGTGCTCAAGACATTTGCGCGCATTGAGTGGGATTTGAAAGAGTGGCGGTTCCGCGTCATGCTCGATATCTGGGCCGTCCACTTTGGCATGCTGGTTTCGATCTTTGCAAACAACCCGGAGCTTACGGACCTGCGCGCGGGCCTGTCCAAGTACAAGACGGCATGGTTCTCGTTCGGCGTGTTCTTGTCTGGGGTTTATTGGCTACTGGCGAGTATGTACGACGTCAAGGCTCAGTACAACGCGCACCACAGCTACTTGTCGATTTTGGGCATTTCCGGCTACATTCTGATCCGCAACGGCTTTTCGTTTCTTACGAACAGGCACTCGCGTGTGTTTGGCTGGTTCGGCAAGATCTCGCTCGAGACCTTTATCCTCCAGTTCCATATTTGGATGGCCGCTGACACCGCGGGTGTGCTTTATATTTTGGATATGGGCGTGTCGCACGACATGCTGGCGCTGTCCAACGCCACCTACGGTCCCCGCAAGATTGCCAACTTTGTGCTGACGACCGTTATTTTCTTGCTGGTTTCTGAGAAGGTAGCAAGCGCTTCGGGTGTGCTTACGACACTGATCGTGACGCCGGACAAGTTCATTGCCAAGCCCACGACCCCTGCTACTAGTGGCGGCACGGACGAGGAGGCTCAGTCGCTGACAGATGAGAAGTCGACGACGGTGCGCCGGTTGGGCGGCAAGCTAGGGCTGGCGTTTTACCATTTGATGATGGATATCCGGTTTAGAATGGCGTTTATTATGGTTGTGTTGTACGTTGCAAACATTTTGTGGTGATTTACAACTGCTTTAGAGATACAGAGAGAGAAGTTGCTTACAGTGTATGTTTGTTTGAGGAGGACGGTGTTTGTTTAACTTAGCTAGTAGGAATGTGTGTAATTTTAAGAATCAATCAATTAATGAGTTTTTGTGTGTATCTGGAATATTTTTGAAGAATGAAGTCTGACCTGATCTGAAGGTTGAAATTTCAAATTTCAATGTAAGGGTTTTGTGAATTCAAAAAGCGCTATTTCTGCTCATGATTAGGTTTCAAAACTTTAACGAAATGATTTGAATTAAGAAGACTGCATAGATTAAACGAAGCGTAAATGCGACCAGGGACGCCGTCATAATTGTCAAGAGAAGAAGGGGTTTGAGAATTGAAGAGAGGTTAAAGGTCAAAGAGGGAGGCTCTCTCCTTTTTCTTTACAATGAAATAAAAGAAATAAATAAAATGAAGTCAAATTGAGAAATGGTTTGCACAGGAGTCGGCAAAGTGATTCTCTCCAGGTCCATGTGTGTTTATAGATGGCTATATTATTATCACCAGGTTCAGATAGGATGGGTTGGCATTAGTACTATGAGTTTGTGATTCACAAAAAGTAAAAGAAATATCACAAAGGTGGAAAAAATGAGGACCAACACCATATGGGCACTCTTTCTTCTAAAGCTAGCCACAGACCCTATGATCCCTTTTCCTTTCTCCTATTTTAAAATAATAAAAAAGGAAGCAACCGGGTGGTACCGCTTTTCTTTAGGCTGGTTTTTGGGACGACCGTTGCGGACGTCTCACAGTCAAGGAGGAAGTTTAACCTTACTTCTGCTCTCTTGGCTTGACTTGGTTACTGATGTAGACCTTGAGATACCAAATTGAGGAAAACTGCCAAAGTATGCTGAACCATGTACCCTGCGTATCTAAGTCAAAATCAGGCAACTCATTCCCCTGGCTTTGCCTTTCTTTTTCTCTATGGCGCTGGCTTTGGCTGAAATGAAAAAGAGGTTTTTCCGGATTTAAAAGGGCTGATCAATCCTGGTTACAATTGAGACATTGTTATTCTCAACTTCTTCAACAGAAAATTGCATGTATAAAACCATGTCCTCGCCAAATGTAACAGAGGCGTTTGCGACGCCTCAGTATCCTACGCACACCGAGCTCAAGCCGCCGCTGCTCAGTTTCATGTCCGACGAGGTCCTCGGTCTCATGCTCCCACTCGTCGTGTACTGGTCCATGGGCATCTTCTTCCAGTACCTCAACGACAACGACTACTATCCCCAGTACCGCCTGCACACGCCCGAAGAGCTTGCTAAGCGCAACAAGGTGACGGTTCACCAGGTAATTAGGTCAGTCATCTTCCAGCATCTTCTGCAAACAGCGGCAGGCCTCACGTTTGCGTGGATCAACGAGCCTCAGCGCACGGGGTTCGAGGCGTTTGAAATGTGGCAGCTCCAGGAACGAGTCAAGGCCTGGACGCTCGGCTTTGTGCAGTTGTCTCCGTCCGCAGCGTGGGCGGTGTACTATGTTGTGGAGCCAAGCGCGCGCATGGTAGTCGCGTTCTTGCTGGTCGATACCTGGCAGTTCTTCCTCCACATGCTGATGCACAAGAGCTCGTTCCTGTACCGGCACCTCCATTCAGTGCACCACCGCCTGTTTGTGCCCTACGCCTACGGTGCTTTGTACAACTCGATCCTGGAAGGCTTCTTGCTGGACACGCTTGGCACCGGGCTGTCGCAGCTTGTCACCGGGCTCACCCCACGTGAGGCTATTATCTTGTACACGTTCTCGACGATGAAGACCGTAGACGACCACTGCGGGTACTCGCTGCCGCTGGATCCGTTCCAGTTCTTCTTCCCTAACAACGCTGCGTACCATGACATTCACCACCAGCACTTTGGGATTAAAACCAACTACGCGCAGCCGTTTTTCACGTTTTGGGACAAGCTGTTTGGTACAGAGTACCGGGAGATGGACGAGTACATTGCGAAGCAGAAGGCGATTCGGGAGGAGCACTGCAGGAAGGGAAAGCAGGTGCATGAGGAAGCCAAGAAGGAGCAGTAGGTTGATGGCTGCATGCGGACATGTGCATAATATGGAGACCTTAATAATATCCATATACAAAGACACACAAACATCAAAGTTGCTGGGCAGAGTTTGTCTCATGGACTGTAAACTTCATAGCGCAAGGCTGTTGCCGGTATATAGCCATGCCTCTCAGCTAGGCCACTACTATGGCCGTTGACCAGAGCAGTACTATAAAGTAAAGCACCCGATAGACAGTTGTTTCTTCTCTTCGTTCAGTCTCTGAGCATCATCTGACTGGAGAAGTTCGTTTTTATCCATTATCATTATTAACTTAATCAATATTTTCCTATCAACATGAAAATAAATTTCTCTTTTCCTTTCTCTCTCTCTCTCTCTCTCTCCTCAATTCTTTGCTCTCTCCAACATACATTCACCAAACCTGTTTTTTCTATCGTCTTGCGCCCTTGAAAACCCTTCTTGTATGTATAATGCCCGTTCAACTGTCCTCCAAGACTCTTAGTACCTCTCCTATGGTTGTTGCTCTATGACCCTTGCTAATGCCTCGCGCGCCTTGTGCCTTTTAGATAGTAACCACAACCTCCCTCCAGCAGCCATGTCTGATCCCTCTGGAGTTCCAATTCCGCCGTCTCCAACCAGCGTCACGCCAACTCTGGCCCTACCCACCGCCTCAAACAGCAGCCAGCTCAGAGCACCAAGGTCCTCCACTGATTTGCTATCCCCCGCCTCCCCGCAGTCCCCTGGTTTTCTTCAAGCCGCATCTTCGTCCCCAACGTCCTCACACGCACACAAACGCCAAAACTCAATTGCAGACCTCATTGCAGCCCCGCCGCCCCTGCCGACGAGTAGTGAGTACAGCTCGAAGCGTAGGGCGTCCACGGCGAGCAACAGGAGCTCGGACGATGGGTATTCGGGCGCAGCCCTAGGGTTCGGCGCGAACCTCCTACCGCATGACTGGCAAGACGTGCAATTGAACCAGCTGGTGCAGCGCGAGAACTTGGTGTTTGTGGACGGCAACACGTCGGTCGAGGGCGCGTTTGAGACCCTGGAAAAGCACCAGTTCACGTCGCTGCCAGTGAGAATGGAGCCAGAGGACCCGGAGTCTATATCAACGACATTTGACTACGCAGACTTGAATGCTTACTTACTGTTGGTTCTCGGCAGAATTGAGCCAGTGGACAGGGCAGCGGAAACGCTCAAATTAGTCGCGGACGCGCGTTCGGCCCAGCCGGTGCCTGTCAAGTTTGCGTGCCAGCTCGGTGTCAAAAACTCGTTCCTCTCCCTGAAATCGACTTCAACGCTGTCCGACGCCGTCGAAATCCTGGGTAACGGCGTGCACCGCATTGCGGTCACTGACCCTGCCAACCCCAAGATTGTGGTCGGCGTGCTGAGCCAGCGGCGCTTGATCCGGTTCATCTGGGAAAACGGGCGCCTGTTTAGCAGCCTGCAGCCGCTGCTCCAGGCGTCCTTGCAGGAGCTCGGGATTGGCTCCAAAACCGTTATTTCCATCCACGGCGACATGCTGGTCATCGACGCCCTGCAGCAAATGCATGATGACGGAGTGTCGTCTCTAGCGGTCACGGACTCCGCCAACAATCTGCTCGGCAACATCTCGATAGTCGACGCCCGCCTCGTCACCAAGTCGTCGCAAAAGTCGCTGCTCAGAATCTCGTGCAAGCAGTTCCTCAGCATCATTCTAAACAAGCGCGGCCTTGACGACGGCAAGGACTCGTTTCCGGTGTTCCACGTCACCATGCAGACCTCGCTTGCCCGCACCATAGCCAAGCTCGTCGCCACTAAGGCCCACCGGTTGTGGATTGTGGCCGCTGGCTCGGGCGACGCGGCGGCGGCAGCGGCGGCCAACCGTGGCGCGACGGCGGGCCAGCTGATCGGCGTGGTCTCGCTGACGGATATCCTGTACACGCTGGCCAAGCATGCGGGCAAGTCAGATCTGGACCCCCACAGCGCGCGGCGTGACCGCCGGCGCTCGTCATCGAGCAGCGTACGCTCGCACTCGTCGTCTTACGACAAGTTCCGGCGCAGCATTTCAATTGACCGGTCTGGAAGGTAGCGCGCGAGGAAAGAGAAATTAAGAAAGAAAGAAGAAGGGAAGCCCTGAAATGTTTGTTGTATTTACAGTTTCTGAGAAAAAAAAAGCTTATCAGAAACATTGATAAATAAAGATGTAAAACATAAGAAAGCAATAAAAAGAGTATGAAATAAATATCAATGCAAATAAAAATAAAACATTAACCTCAGTGGTGGCCCTTGTGTCTGCGCTGGCCACCATGCTGGCGGTGCTGGCGTTGGTGCTGCTGCTGTTGCTGCTGTTGCTGCTGCTGCTGCTGCATATGCTGTCTCAAAAACATCTTCAGAATATCCTCTTGACTACCCCCACCGCCGCCACCTCCAAACCCGCCAAACGGGTTTCCGCCGCCCGCGCCATGCTGGAACTGGTGCTGAAAGGGACTGCGTGCCCCCGCCCCAAACCCGGGCTCTTTGCTGTTCGGATCGTCTCCCCTATCAAACCTCTCCTTCAACTCCGGCGTCGACAGCACCTCGTAAGCCTCGTTCACCTCCGCCATCTTGCGGTCCACCTCCTCAGGTGTCATGGCCCCGCGGTACTTGTCCGGGTGGTACTGCCTCGACATCTCGCGGTACGCAGACCTGATCTCGCGGTCGTCTGCCGAGCGCGACAACCCTAGCACCTTGTAGTAGTCCTTGGACTTGGCGCGCGCCACAAGCACCTGAATCTCCTGCAGTTTCTTCCTGAGCTGGGCGTTGTCGGCGTGGACCTCGAGCGCGCGTTTGACCTCGGCAATGGCGCCGTCAAAGTCGTCCTGCTGCAGCAGGGCTTCGACGGTAAGCATGTGGGCGGCAATTTCGGCTCTAATGGCAGGGCTGTTGGCGTGCTCGCGTGACACCACTTTGGCGCAGTACTGGATCGCGGTGGGGTCTTTGTACTGTTTTTCGTTATAGTACGCCACGCAGATTGATTCGTCGAGGCCAGTCAGCACGCTGGAGTGCGACTCCGGCTCGTTGCCAAGTTCCAGCTCTGTGTATGCAGTTTTCACGGCAGTTTTCAATGTTTCCAGCTTGTCGCTTGTTGCAAACGCAACAACGTCTTTCCAGATCTTGTGCGCGCTGGGGTATGGCTTTTCCAGGCTGGGAAGACCAGCGTAGCTGCCTCCGCCTTTCTTCTCGAGCTGGCGCAGTTGTTGGAACATGGCCTGGCAGTTTTTGTTGTCCATGTCGAACTGAAGGCATCTCTGCAGGTGTGATAGCGCCTTGTTATACTCATGGAACACGTAGTATAAAAGCTTGGCCGACTTGACGTATGCATTGAAACGCACCTGCTTGACACCGTGGCTCTCCAGCGAGCTCAAATCAACCAGCGCACCCCGAATGTTACCCCTTTTGATTTTGCACTGCTCCCGGACCTCATGCAGCTGGGGACTGGCCGCAGCCACCCTGATCCCGTCCGTCGCCATCTGCTCACACTCCTCCCACTGGCCAGCCTTCAGGGCCTCCGTCGCCTTTTCCATTTTCTCCTCGGCCAGCTCCACATCCTTCAACAACTGACCCCCTGTCTTCATTTCGCGGGCATCTCTCTTCGCCTCCTCGAACCTCCCCAGCTTGAGCTGCAGCTTCCCACGCTGTTGCAGGGCGCCTTCGAACCCCGGCCTCACGCCCAGCACCTTTCCAAAATCCGCAATCGCCGCCAGCTCCTTTCCATCCATGCCCATGTACACCGCGCCGCGCTTGAACAGCACGAGGTAGTTGCCGGGGTCTTGGCGTACCGCCTTTGAGTACTCAGCGAGTGCGTCGTTGAGCTTGCCAGCCGCCCGAAACTTGTCCCCGCGCGCCGTCAGCTCGGCAACTGTGTCTGCACCCAGTACGGCCTGGAGAATAAAAAGCAGAGATAGTATTATCAGCATCACTGGGCTTATCATGTGTTGTTTTGACGGGGCGAGATCTGGTTTGGAGAAAAGGAAAGATGATTGATCTGCCAACGTGGAGAGTTTCTGTATACACATACATGTACAAAGAACAATTTGTGTTATGTAAGTTGTTTGTCATAATTATTATGTACATTATTAGTCATTGTTAGTAAGCATATTGCCTAATCATTAGTTACAAATGACACAATAGCACGTGCCTTTGCGTGCTCCGAGTAGGTTTTGGTACCACTCGGGTTTGGTCTGAGACAGAACGGCTGACATTTCATGATCATTTCGGGTGCTCAAGGTGCATAACGGCTCATTCGACCAAAAAGTTTATTACCAAATCCATGTCCTCATGTAATCAATATATTGCAATTAATATGATGAGACAAGAAAAAATTTATAATGCAAAAAGTATGAAAGACAAGACGCGTTCGCATATAAATACCCTCCGATCTCGTCCCTTTTTCTGTCAAACCCATCTTCAATTCTCTTTCTTTTAGACCTCTTTCACCTATCTAGCATATCCCTAACACATCCTTCATCATGACCGTCTCTGACCAGAGCTTCGCTACCCTTGCCGTCCACGCCGGCTCCCACCCTGATTCCACCACTGGCGCAGTCATCCCTGCCATCTCCCTCTCTACCACCTTTGCCCAGTCAAAGCCCGCCGTCCCTGTCGGCGTCTACGAGTACTCGCGATCCGCCAACCCGAACAGGGACGGCTTTGAGACCGCTGTCGCTGCCTTGGAGCGCGGCAAGTTCGCTCTGGGCTACTCGTCTGGCTCAGCAGCTACTGCTAATGTTCTGCAGGCCCTTGCCGTTGGCTCCCACGTCGTTTCCATCGGCGATGTCTACGGAGGCACCCACAGATACTTTACCAAGGTTGCGCAGGCACACAACGTTGAGGTTGACTTTACCAACTCCATTGAGACTGATTTGGCGGGTATCATCACTAAAGACACGAGCTTGATTTGGATTGAGTCCCCTTCCAACCCCACTTTGACCGTCACCGATATTAAGCTTGTTTCTCAAATTGTTGCCGTGCAGCGCGCCACTCGTGCGGAGGTTGGCAACGACAGACCCCTGTACCTGGTGGTTGACAACACTTTTTTGTCCCCCTATATTCAGAACCCCTTCACGCTAGGCGCCGACATTGTAATTCACTCCGTCACCAAGTACATTAACGGCCATTCCGACGTTGTCATGGGCGTCGCCATCACTAGCGACGATTTGATTCATGAAAAACTCCGCTTTTTGCAGAACGCGCTGGGCGCCATCCCCTCTCCCTTTGACTCGTGGCTGGCCCACCGTGGTCTCAAGACCCTGCATCTGCGCGCCCGCGCCGCGTCCACCAACGCCCAGGCCGTGGCTGAGTTTTTGGAGCAGAGCATTGGCACCACCGTGCAAGCGGTATCGTACCCGGGGCTCAAGACACACCCCAAGCGCAGGGTGGTGCTGACCCAGCACCGGGACGGCCTTGGCGGCGGCATGGTCGCCTTCCGCATTGTAGGAGGTGCGGAGGCTGCGGCCAAGTTCTGCGCGGCCACTCAGATCTTTACATTGGCAGAGTCATTGGGAGGCATTGAGTCCCTGTGCGAGGTCCCTGCCGCCATGACCCACGCTGGTATTCCAAAGGACAAGCGCGAGGCTTCGGGTGTTTATGACGACCTGATCCGTCTGAGCGTTGGTATTGAGGACACGGCTGATCTTGTTGCCGATGTTGCCCAGGCCCTGCAGGCAGCCACCGCTTGATTAAATTATTATAATGTATTATAGACAAAAAAAAATAGAATATTGTTATGAAGTGAACTCGATTTTGGTCCGTGCTGAGCGGGCCGCGTGAAAACCTTGTAGTATGCTGTCTTGAGAAGGAAGCTCGGTGGCAGGCAGCAAAAAGTCAGATCGGTGCTGGTCCACGACCTGCATGAACCGTGCCTGCTGCAACAGCCACCCGGGGCGAGTCAGTTCGGGGTTTTGGACCAGTCGTTGGTTGAAATGAACGGGCGATTTTGTATGCGAGGGCGACTTGAGCGCGCCAAACTGGGCCAGCAGTCTCGCCGAAGCTGGCTCTGACGTAGTAGGCTCTATAGATGGAATAGAGGGTATCTCTGGTGGTGATGAAAGCTGGCGAAGTAGCGCCCGCTCTTCTTCGTAGGACAGGTCGGCGGGAATGGGGTCGGGTGAGGGCGACGGCTCGTCTGATTCAAAGTCGGGCGGAGGCATGGCGACGCCAACTAGCTTTGGGTGCGCTACCTGCTGAGGATGCTGGGTTTCAACAGCTGGCGCGTCTTCATCTTCTGATGACGAGGAGTAAGATAGCAATAAATCCATATGTTGTGGATGATGGTTTGTATATAAAGAACGGCGGTGGGTTCTCCCAAAGTTTCAAGGTTTGTTGTTCAGTTCACCGATTTAGTTCTTGCCAACTCAATCATTTTACACACCCACTGCCAACTAACTATGCAATTACTGTCTCTCTCTGCACTGCTGCTCAGCGGCAGCCTGGTCGCTGCTCAATTCTACGAGGGTACCAGCGTGCTCGGGTTGAATAGCAAGAACTTCAAGTCGCTCGTCCTCGACACAAACCACCTCACGCTTGTCGAGTTCTATGCGCCCTGGTGCGGATACTGCAAACAGCTCATGCCAGACTATATCAAGGCCGCTAAAAATTTGGCCGGCGTTGCCAAGATCGCGGCTATCAACTGCGATGAAGAGGCAAACAAACCAATTTGTGGCCAGTACGACGTGAAAGGATTCCCCACGCTCAAGGTGTTTGGACCGAAATCCAGCAAGAAAAAAGCGTCCCCTGCTGCTACGAGTGAGTTATTGGATGACTACACGGGCCCGCGCACGTCTAAGGGCATTACCGAGACTATGCTGCACCGCTTCAACGCTCACGGCGGCGTCAAGACCATCAGCAACGATAAGGGCCTCTCTACCCTGGTCCAAGACTCTACAAAAACCCGTGTGATTCTGATTCCTGGCAAAAAGCACGGTTCCAAGCCCGCACCCGTCCTATTCCGGTCCCTTTCCATCGACTTCAAAGCCGACGACGTCGTGTTCGCCTTCTGCAAGGCCGGCCTCGTGCCCCAGCTCAGCACACAACTCAAGCTTGACAAGGACAGCAGCCTCGTCACGGACAAGAGCAAGTTGCTGGTGATCCCGGCTGGCAAGGATACGCCAGAGGTGTACGAGGGCAGCATGAAGCGCAAGGATGTGGAGGCGTACCTGGCCAAGTTTGCAAAGCACACGGATCCGATTAACAGAAAAACGATCGTGCCTGTTGCTGGCAAGTCGGCCAAGACCGCTGGAGCAAAGAAGGCGGATGGAGCAAAGAAAGCCGCTGGGGCAAAGAAAGCCGCTGAGGCAAAGAAGAAGGGCAAGAAGGCCAAACAGACCGGCACGCCCAAGATCAAGGTGACGCACGATGAATTGTAGGTTGTTTGTGTTTGGTCATATAGTTAGGTGGTTGGATCACATAGTAAATCATTCACTTTTTCCTGTCCTTTTTTTCAATTTTTCAAGAAAACTCTTCCAATCAAATTATCATAACCACCATCTTCATACAATACAATACAACCCACAAAAGAATCCATGATCACCAAGTACTTTACTACCGTCAGCGTCAAGTTTAATCCTCTGGTTGCTGCCTGTAAGTTTCCTTACTTTTCCCTGGTTCGCAGTATCGTTGGTAATAGTAGACTAACAACTTGCCCAGCAAAGCCAGCACGAGTCTTCCTGGCCAACATCCCTCCCCAACAGCGGGGCAGTCTAAAGCTGAGCCAAAAAGTTCTTGACTCGAGCTCGACCGAGGAGCCAAGCATCACGGTCACCTTCAGTACGTATTCTTTCACCATCTCTGCCACCACTTCCTCCCCTACTCTTTCCCTCTCTCCGAGGTGAACAAAGTCCATTCCTAACGTTTTTATTGTAGAGGACGGCAAGACCATTTCAGTAAACCCGACCTCAGGGACCACAGACGAGGTGGCGGCGATCTTTGACCGGTACTCGCGCACGCTGAAACTGAAAGAGGATATTGCGGATGAGTAAAATATAAAGTGACAAAACAGCTGGAGTTTGAGAAAGAATTGGAATCAAAACACTTGTACATAGAAAGAAATCATACGTGGAGGGAACCAGAAAGCGATATGGCAAATCCAGATCGAATAAGATGAATTATTACACAAGAAGTATCGAAGCGTCAGAGGAGAGACAATTGGGAATGCAATGAGGGCGGTGGAGGGCTGATTGGTCCAAGGTTAGAGCTAGTATGTTAGCTGAGAGTGTAAAACTGGAAAGAGCGAGATATTGTAGCTCATCTTGGACGTAGATTGATGAGTTCTATATTGTAGTTGCCTGAAAGGTTGAATCTGAGTGATAAAAAGTATTTCAGCGTATATCCATTCTGTATCACGTTAGAATCTCAAGCCTCCTTTCACGACTTTTAATCGCCTCCTCTTCATCCCTCAACTTGATGATCTTGGGCGGTCACTGATCTCATCAAGTGGTCGTGTACATCTTTATGATGTCGACCCTGATAGTTACTGATCTAGCACCTTTTGATCTTCTCACTCTACTCAAAATCTAACGAACTTGAAAATCTCGTAAACAACAGCCTTTGCATTGGTTCTTGAGCTGTCCTTTACTACTAGTCCAACGCAAATCAAAGCAAGGGCTACAGTCTCATGAACTGGCCTTGTAACGCATGGGCCCAAGTTGAGATCTCTAAGCTTGGGAGGCTGAAAACTCCCAACTGGACCTTGAAACCGTTTTTTAAAAATTTTTTTTCTCTGCAGAACTTCATCCATCATTGCCATCGCATCACACAATACAGCATGAAAAACCAGGCAAAGCGAAAACAGATCCCGGCTAACGGCCGGCGAGACGAGTATGAAGAGGGTGTGTTTTTTCTTTGTCCCATATAAGCAGTGTTCCCTTTTTTTGGGTAGTTTCAGGGCTAACAGTTATAGAACTCAGCGGAATCTCGTTTGGAGCGCTTTCTAAAGCTCAAGCTGAGCTAGAGGAGCAAGATTCAGACAGCGAAGGTGAAAGTGAAAGTGACAGCGACAGTGCGCCTGAAGAATCCAATTCACGGTCTGCCTCGTCCTCAAAAGCAGCACACAAACGACGACATAAGCACGCACCCATAGAGACCTCCAGCAAGAAACCAGTGTCGTGGATCCGCGACATTCCTGGGTTGCCTTCAGGCTCATCTCACAAGAAGCAAGGCGGTCTGTACCAAGACATTCGATTTGACACTGCGTACGGCAAAGCCGACCTCCAGCAAGCTCGTAAGAACTACGCTTTCCTGAACGACTACCGGGCCACCGAGCTCGACGACATGAAGGGCCAGCTCCAGCACCACCTGGGGCTGTCTGGAAACGACAAGAACAAGCTCCAGAAACAGATCCAGTCGATGGAGTCACGTATGAAAACGCTGCAGAACCGCGATTTTGAGGCGCAGGTGCTTGCCAGGTACAAGCAGTCCGTCAAGACGGGCGAAACAAAGGGACCACTGCACTTGAAGCGCTCGGATAAGCGGAAACTGGTGCTGAGCGAGAAGTTCAAGGTGATGAAGAAGAAGGATGTGGAGAAGGCGATGGAGAGGAAACGAAAGAAGAACACGGCCAAGGAGCGCAAGCTCATGCCGACGGAGAGAATGGCTTGAGCAAACTTGAAATAGTACAATAACCTGGTGTGGTTATGGTGGGGGCTACAGAGCGGAGATCATAAAATTTATTGAGGGATGAATTTACAAGAGATATACAAATGGCAGGGGGAGGAAGTCTTTGGCTGTAATCAACTTACAGATTACTCTTTGCCAGCCTTGATGGAGTCCCCAGGAAATTGGACCAGTCCGTTATTGGTGACCCAGTCTTCAAACGAGCCTAAAACAAAGTTAGCACTAAAATTCACGGTGAATCCAAGTTAGTTTGTAAATTCAGCAGCATACCTTTATAATTTCCACGTCTAAGCATTTGTTAGCACCATCATTCCAAATCGTCTTCAAGTAACTTTCTCTGTATTTAGGAAACAAAGTCATAAAACTGGACT